>JAVJIF010033426.1:0-230905 GCA_038442645.1 Agave tequilana
CCCGACAATTGAAGTTACTAGGAAGATGAAGCCGATGCTGAAAGAATATCAAAGAATAGTTCATGATAAGCTTCCGGACGAACTGCCACCCATGAGGGATATCCAGCACCACATTGATCTGATCCCGAGAGCAAGTCTACCTAACCTTTCACACTACTAAATGAATCCAAAGAGAGTAAAGTTCTATGAGAGAAGGTCTAAGAGCTGATTCCGAAGGGACATATTAGAGAGAGCATGAGTCCATATGCAGTATCGACCCTTTGACCTCAAAGAAGATGACAGTTTACGCATATGCATGGACAGCCGAGCCATCAACAAGATCACTATCCGATATCGATTCTTGATACCTCACCTTGATGACATGTTGGATCAATTAGGAGCGAAGATTGATTTGAGGAGCGGCTACCATCAGATTCGCATTAGGCTAGGAGATGAATAGAAGACGACGTTTAAAACTCTGGAAGAACTGTACAAGTGATTGGTCATGCCTTTTGACTATCCAGTGCACCAAGCACTTTTATGAGGGTGATAGACCAAGTGCTTTCTTAGGCAAGTTTATGCTTTTCAACTTTGATGACATCCTATCTATAGTTCTAGCGAGACCGAGCTTCTGTAGCATCTACAAGAAGTGTTCACTGTTCTCCAAGCAAATGAGTTGTACATCAACTTAAAGAAGTGCAATTTCGTGACTACAAATCTGATATTCTTAGGATTCGTTATCGGTCACAAGGAATCCATGTGGACTAAGAGAAGGTGAGAGTAATCGAGATTGGCCCGCACCAAAGAGTGCTACTGAAGTAAGGAGCTTTCACAGGTTAGCCACTTCTACCGGTGATCCATTCGCAATTTCAGTACCTTAGTTAGCACCTATAATAGACTGTTTGAAGAAGAAGGGTCATTTTGTTTGGATTGACAAAGCCGAAAGAGCTTTTGCACTCATCAAGGAAAAGCTTACAAACATTAGTCTTAGCCTTTCCAAATTTCGAGAAGGTTTTCGAGCTAGAGTGTGATACTTACGGAGTAGGCATTGGAGCACTACTCTCACAAGAAAAGAGACTTATTGCCTTTCTTAGTGAAAAGTTAAATGAGGCATGACAAAAATGGTCTACATATGAACAAAAGTTATATGTAGTGTACCATTCATTGAAGTCACGAGAGAGCTATCTTATAACTAGTGACTTTGTATTGTTTTCAGATCATCAATCACTCCAACACTTCAAGAACCAAAAGGACATAAATAAGATGCATACAAGATGGGCATCCTATTTTGAACAATTAAATTGTGTGATCCGTCACAGATTTGGAGTAGATAACAAAGTTCACAATGCTTTGAGTCGAAGAGTTTCGCTGTTGATCTCATTACAAAGCGAAATCATTGGGTTCGAATGTTTGAAAGAGCTATACAAAGAGGATGAAGACTGTGTTATGGGAGAAGTGTTTGTTACGATAGCATGCACAGATTTTCATATGTTAGATAGATTTCTTCTCAAAGGAAGCCGGTTATATGTACAAGGACTTCATGAGGGAAAAATTTATTAGATATTTGCATGGAGGCAGGCTTGCAGGATATTTTGGAGAGACAGATGATTGAGATTTTACCTGCACACAAAATATAGTGTTTCAGTTTTAAGAATAGGATGTGCAAGGTGCTCAATTCTACCGCTATAGCAAGTGGCTATGCGGGTCGTGATCCACAGGGAGGGATAGCGATGGAAGCTTGTTTAGTAAGTTCTCTCTTTTTTTATTTATAATGATATTTACAATGATATTTACAATGAAAAAGAAGAAGTGTGAAAAAGATTAGGAATATTGTGATTTATACTAAAATTAAAAGAAAGACAAAAAAACTAAAAACTTACTTACCCTTTGGCGTCTGCTTACCTTGGAACCGTGTCAATGATGTACCTTCTTTGAAGGCAAACGAAGCATGGAATATGAGATCTTCCCTATTCCCAATCTATACTACAAATAAAAAGGGCGAGCTACGTACCATGGAAATAGATCTTCATCACTATAAACCATCAACGACACTTGCAAGGAGAAGGCAACTTCGAAGCTCTTGGTTTCACATGGATCCACAAACACAAAAGAGGGAAACAAAAACAAACAAGAATAGAAAAAATAAACTTTGATTTGAATTAATTAACAATGGAAGAAAAGATTACTTACACCGATGTCACCTTCAGTACAAGTTTGATCTCCTTCCTCCATGAAAGTATCCTCTCCTCTCAGTTACATAAAGAAAATTAAAAATTACAAAAAAGAAAATAAAACCTAAATTACAATCTACAAGTTAGCCTAAGAAAAACCCTAAATTTGTCTCTGTACTCGACTCTGTACGCCCTTCTCTGTTGCTCTGCAGGGGTATTTATAGGAGATGGAAGATGTAGAGTCCCGGTACGACTCCTCCAAAAAGTAGCTGGCCAACCTTATCTGGATTGTCGCGGAAACGCGGCTTTGGCCGCGTTTCCGCGGCCTTAGCTTTGCCCCTGGCCACGCGCTTTCGCGCGTGGCCTCCTCTGGTCCGTCCATCGGATTTTATCCTTTTAGAGCTGTCATCCTGACTCTTTATTTTGAAATTTCGGGATAAACTTGGGAAGCAAGTTACCCTAAATCCAAATCTTCCAAATCTTTTTAAAACGAATTTTATCTTTGCACTCTCCCTTTTATCTTTATCCTTGTCCTGCAAGTGTTTAGGGTTGAGTAGAAGTCTATCCCTTCCCTCTTCTTTTAGTATTTGCAACTTTTGCACTTGGTAATTGCAATTTTGACATTTGGTAATTGCAACTTTTGCATTGGGCTTGCACATGGGCTTTTTGTGGCTTCTGGGCTTCATTTAGGCTTTATTCTTTATTTAATTAATTACTCAAGACCTGCACACATTAAATAATAAAATATTAGTAATAGTGCATAATTATAGGAATAAATATGGAAATATGATAGTAAATGTAGTGATAAATATGCATTTTTTACTATCTATCACACCCCCACACTTATCTTTTTGCTCGTCCTCGAGTAAAAATCAAAAGAAAAGAAAAATTAATCTATCCTAACTCACTTTTGTAGGAATCACGATTGCACTTAGCACGTGCAACAAGCCGTTAAACCCCTAGGTTACCCTAGAGGACGAGTGTTGTCTCGTGAGGGTTTTCAACGGATTACACCCACAAAATCCATAAAAAGGAAAATATTTGAAATATGTTTGAAGAGACTAAGTAATCTATAAGTTTTTAGGATTATCATTTTTATTCATTCTTAAACTTAGTCTTTATATAGTAAATTGTTATCCATTTTAGGTGAGGATCAAAACTGAATTTTTGTATAGTCTTTTTCGTTACCAAAAGTCATATGCATTCTTGTGAATCTTTACTTGGAATTCCTTCACTTGGACTCTCATGCCCCTTATTTTATTTATATTATTATTATTATTATTATTTCTTCTTCTTTTTTTAATATGTATAACTCATCTAATTTTCTTTCGTATAAGTATCAAGGCTTCTTGAGGCCCTCATACCTAACTAATTGACTATTAGATGTGTTAGTACAATATAAGTAATATTTCTTAGTTTTCTTAGGCTTTCTGGTCCACTCATGTAGCGAATTTAAAGTCAGTGGATCCCAAACCGGTCGGTCTTAGGGCACCGGGTGAGAAAACACCCCACGGACTCAAATTCGAGTGAACTAGGCCACAAAACTAAGGACTTTATTTCATAAAATCACCTTTAGGCGTGAATACTTATGCTTCTTGAGGCACATGTATCCAGCTTAATCAGTGAATTCCTTTTTTTTTTTTTATTTTTATTATATTATTTTTGTTTTATTTTTTTATAGGGCACAGAGTCTTTGTCTTAGAATCCTAGATATGTAAATGTATTAGTATGCACATTTCATAAGGTAAAAATCAAGACTAATTACTTATTCAATTTTTCCTCTATACCTAAAAATTCAACAATTTATTTATTTTGACCAAGTTTTTAGAAATCCTAATCATGATTTTCCTAATTCTTAAGACTAACTTAGATTTCTTTCAAAAGATAAGTCAAAATATTGTCCCCTTTTTTTTTATTAGTTAGTATCTAACTATGTTAGTATGTTAGTAATTCCTCCCCCTCACCTATCTCATGCATTGTCCTCAATGTATGAATGAATGCATGTATGCATGAAAAAGAAGAAAGGGAAGGAAAATATTACCTTAGGGGGTGGTTCCGGTGGTGGTCTGATTGGGCCAAGCGTTACTACCCAATCAAGATAATGTGGTAGTTCACGGGACCTACCTTTATTGACCTCTTTTCTATTTACATGTTTACAGTCCCCAGTATTAGTAGGATCATGGAAGATCCTATCGTGAATCTTACTTCCTTTACATGACCAGTCCTGGAAAATCATCACAGAGTCATCATGGTCTATACCTATGTCCAACAAAAGAATGTGACTTGGTAGATTGGTTGACTTGAACTTAAGAATGATAGGTTCAGGATCCAATACAAACTCGGGAAAATTGACGTGGGGTTCGAGAGTTAGTTTTGGTTCAAGCGTTGAGTCCAAGTACAAGAATTGAAACTCAAGTCCACAATCATTTTCCCACAATAGAATGTGACTTACTATTGGTGATTCAAGTTCAAGAATGACAGGTGTGGGAATCAAAACTGACTCTAAAATATTACTTAAATCGTGTAACAGAACAGGAGTCAATATTGATTCGGGAATTTGAACTTGATCACAACAAATTTGAGAATCAAGGTCACATATCTCATGAGTTCAATTTCATAAAAATGAGAACTTGCCAATTTGTCAATGGGACTTTCAAAAGTATGAAATTGGTCAAGTTCAATATGATAATCATCAAAAATGGGTGATTCAATTTCCTGATCTATGGGTACGGGAATAAATATTGGCTCAGAAAATTGATCCAAATTGGGTAAGAATACCGGAGTCAACATAGATTCGAAAATGGAAACTGAATCGCAAAGTTGGGGATCAGGTTCACATTCACAATCTAATTCAATCTCATTGAAATTAAAACTAGCCAATTTGTCCATGGATTGGGATTGATCAAGTTCATATTGATGTGATGAAATTGAATTTTGATCAAGATCTTCTAGACAGAATGATTCTTAGTTCCTATCAACTTGGTTGGTTAGTTCAAGAATGTTTGAAAGGTTAGAAATTTGATCATTCATTATATCTTGCAAACGATCCACTTTTTCTTTTAACCCATCGAATGGATCATTGGAGGACTGAAACATAGGTGATGTGGTAAAAGAAGTATATGAAGATAATGGTTTGAACAGGTGGTTGACAATATGGCTCAGGGGCGTTGTATCCCCATTGACTCTGTGAAGAGTAGTGATGATTATTCCAGTCTTGTTCATAGTATTGGGACTGGGGCATGTAATGATTCGGATAAGACCAATCTGGCACACTAGGTTTGTTAAAGTTATGATATGCCGGGTTGGTAATATCCGAAAAAGAGGTTGATGTGTAATATGGATTATTATTAAAATTGAAAAAATTATTTTATAAGCTATATCACAATAAAACACAAACAAAGAAAAAGAAAATAAACAAATAAGCAAACAAAAAAGAAAAAAAAATTCTAACCTAAGTTAGGGTAGACCTATGACCTAGACGACTCCTAACTGGTTAGACTGTCCACGGGAGGTATAATGCAAACTTTGACCACAAGCTAATCAGCCAGGTCAGGGCAAGATTGGTGGGAGGTTTTGTCAAAGACCTTCCTTAATTAAATAACCACCAATCTTCGGGCTTTCGGCCCTCAATCCCCTTCCTAGACACTGATTTGGCTGGAGTCAAATTCCAACACCGTTCCCCCTTAGGATAATCTCCTAATTGAGTCTGAGATGTCCCTAGGGCCAACGTCTACCATTTTTAGTTAGGCTTGGGTTAGTGAGTGAGGAGATTGTTTGTAGGCCAAGGAAGGGTGATGAAATCCCCACCTTATCTTATTTATAGGACAAGCCCTTAAGTCAATTTGGTGCACGTGTAAAGAAAAAAACAACTATTCACTCAAAAGCAGTAAATCAGCCAAGGGTGCTTCCTAGTCTATATGTAATGCGAATGTACCTTATCTCCAGCACTCTTCAACAGAAATTAAAAAAATTAAATAGACACGTGCCTATATGCAAGAGTCTAATTTTTTTTCAACAAATAGGTTACTGTTAATTAATTAGCAGTGTGCATGGTGATCACAGAGAAAAGTAAACAGAGTAGTAAACAAATCTTTCAATTTTCAGCAACCTGCAGAAAATAGAATGAGTAGTTCACTACTCAGGCCGCGAAAACACGGCTATTGCCGCGCAAACGCGGCTCTGTAGTAGGCTCTGCTGCTCTGCCTTCGAGGGCAGAGGCACAGAGTTGCTATATGTCTTTTGCTACTGTTAGTTTTCCTGTTCTAGGATCCTGCAACAAAAGAATAATAAATCAATAATAATTAGTTTTTTTTAGAGAATAACTTACCGTCCCTCCCCGGCAACGGCACCAAAATTTTGATTGCACAAAACAGAGTACAGAAAATATGAAAAGTGTATGTGATTAGTTTTAACTCTGAATCTTTGCAATTTAACCGCTATAGCAAGTGCTAAACGGGTCGAACCTCAGGGAGAGATGCGATGGAAGCTTTTCGGTAATATTGTCTTCTTATTTTCTCTGTTTAAATAACTTAGGAAAGAAAAGATGAATTGTATGTGGATAAAGAATCAACCTAAAAGAAAGTTTCACAACTTACTAATAATCAACCACCATACATGCTAATGCTAGATAGATAATTACTTCACTCTAAATCCTAAACATGATATTCTACCATAAAACCAAGCAAGAAACATAGGAAGAAACTAGGTTATGATTTGAAATAAACCATCCATGTTTTAACATTACAATATCAAGGTTGTTAATCAAGTATAAAGTAAGAAAAAATCATTAGAAAGTATTTAGCAAATCACTAATCAACGTTTAACATTAAAATATCAAGATTTTCATCAAGCATAGATAAGAAAAATAGTTAAAAAGTATTAGCAAATATTTGACCTAGTTGCTTATCCTAATGAGTCTTTAAGAATAAAAATTGAGTAGTATGCATATGATCTAATCTGGTTATCTACTAGACATTAGATGTGATGGTGGTCATGTCTTAGCAAGCCATGAGAAAAATCTAGATACTCATGGTAAACATGACAAGCAAAAGAAAGTAAGAAATAAAAAAATAAGAAAAAGCAAAAATAAAGTAAATAACAAAAGAGATATGTAAAGAAAGAAAGCACCTTGTATTGATCTGTCACCTCGAATTACAATGGCTTCTCCTTCTCACAAATAGAACTAAAATACAAAAGAAATTTGGAGAAGAGACTAAGAAAAATCCTAAGGTATGATCTCTGATATGGAGATACCTCATAATGAGAGATTTCAGCTCTTTAAATAGGCCTCAAATCTAATCACAATAGGATACAAAATAGAAGGTTTCATAATTCAATAAGGAATTCAGTCCTGCAGCAAGTTGGCGTATTGTTTACTGAATATGACTCTTCAGACGGCTGAATTTGACAGAGTGATAAACAGAAGAATTGTAGTCCTTCACGTCTTGTTTCTATAGGATCTTGAATCATCGGATTTGAGTATCTGTAGCAAAAGTTATGATCCGATTACTAAAAGGTGTACAGCCAGAATCCGAGCCTGAATTGATTTTGAACTCCATTTAATTTGAATTATCCTCCTTTTTCCTTTTAGGATTAGCTTTATCCCCTTCATCTTCTAGGACTTTATCTCCTGAATTTGAACTTGAATAGGAGATGAAGATTAATCCTTTCCTCCTTTGGATTCAATTTAATCCAACTTTGAATAGGATTAAGGATAAAATGAAGCTTCTTGTATCTTTATCCTCTCATTTAAGTAACTACACACCATAATCAAAAAAAGGGTGGTTAATAGCATTAATTAATAAAGGAATTGTAGGCTGTCTAAAAATCACTAAAAGGACAAGCCATTGAAAAGCAGAATTTTCGGCCGCGTCTCAGCCGCACCAAGGCGCGAGGGTCGAAACCGGGTCTCAGCCGCTCCAAGGCGCGAGGGTCGAAACCCGGGTCTCAGCCGCACCAAGGCGCGAGGGTCGAAACCCGCGTCTCAGCCGCACCAAGGCGCGTGGGTTGACACCCGCGTCTCAGTTGTAACCGTCCCGGTTTCGGTGCCAATCACGGCCCACATAACGAGGAAGGTTAGTCCCCATTATGGAGTGTTTTTAGGAGGCACGTACGCCCCTGAAACCCCTATAAATAGCCCCGTCGCTATGAAGAAGGGGTCGAATTTTCGGTCAGAGGATTTCTGAGAGAAAAGAGAAAGAGTTAAAACCTTCAGAAAACTTGCTGTGTTCAAGTTGCTCTTTGCCTATCTTCTCTTTGAGAGTTTTGGTAGACAGAGCTGAGTTACTCCATCTACCATCCGAGGAGGAGATCCCTGGAAGGTCTCGACGGTCACCGGTCAACGGAGAACAAGATTCACTCTCCACCGCCACTTGAAGAACCCAGCCTTAAACAAAGGGAGGATTCAAGGCTCAACATCCTCCCTCCCTTGTAATCGGAAGACTGATCTGTTGTAATCTTCTATCCAATCAAAAAAATTTTGCAATTTGATTTCCTCTTTTCCGACGCATACAAGAGATGGCGACTCCGCTGGGGAGTACATTTGTCACTGATGAACAAATCGTGGCGCAAGGTGACGTCCTCTACAAGGGAAAAATGGTCTAATCGCTCGTCGTCGAGTTCGACCAGGCAAAGTAAGTATGAGAGTTTCTCTCTTCCGGCTCCAAGAGCCCTAAGACCCGCGTCTGTCGCAGGGTCTCTACGGGGACTTGCCCCGAAACCCGCTCTGCGTCTCTCTCAGGCGCGGCTGCTGCAAAGGGCGTGACAGCCAACTGTGCGAAGCAGGATACAAGCGCCAATGTCTCTCAGGAGGCCCGCGTGGTTCCAGGCACAACTGCCGTTGCGACCAATCGCGCCATGCGGAACACACGCGTCAGCGTCTCTCAGGAGACCCGCGTGGTCAAAATCCCTGGTGTCCAGCCAGTCCACCCTCTCCCTCAGCACCAAGTCGTCGTTGGCTTTTCTCCACCACCACGACGCAACCGAAACGCTGAGCGTCGACAGAGGAGACGTGCGCGTCAACTGCAAGTTGGGACTTCTGATTGTCCAACTGAGGCAGGACGCAAAGTTTAATCCGGCGCCCTGGCCGCGCCACGTCCAGCACGCGAAGCCCGCGTTTGGCGGCCCAAACGCGAGACTCCCCAAATTAGGCCCCCTGAAGTCCAATTCACCAAACGCCAAGGCAAAGCCTGCACGCTTCGTCAAGTGCAAGAGGCACGCGCCCTTAGGCGTGGGGCCCAGCAGCCCACTTACTCTCAAGCGTCTCTTCCCCGACGCACCAGCAGCAACGCGACAGTCGCGTCTCATCTCAACAGAGACGCCAGACACGCGTCGTACAGCTGCGGCGCGAGAACCACATCTCTGAATCCCGCGTCCAGGCTGTACAGCATAAGGATGCCTCGCGCCCTCAAAGTTGTGAGGCTAATCTCTTCGAGCCTCTTTCCATGGATCTAAGAGATTATTTGACGAAGAAAAAAAGTGCTAATCAAATCACTTCATCATGTTGCTGCCAACGGCTCATCTCTATGCTCTCCGAGTGCCGTTGTAAGTCAGGCGTGAACCAGCAATCTTCGGTTAGACAGCTGACCCTGATTCTCCCCTCAGCCAAAGAAGACGCTCTCACAGGCGGAGGATATTCTCGGACACTGAGTATCCAGAGCTCACTGCTAACATGGCAAGCAGGAGCAGGGGGAAACAGCCTATAGTCAGCTCCGATGAGTCTGACTCTGAACCGGAAGGAGTGTACCGACACACTCGCACCCGGACCGGGGCCATTCCCCGATTGACTATAATACCCTAGCTCAGGGCGTTAAAATGAATGACTCTCATTCTGCTGTAGCAGAATCGCAGGCCTCGAACTCTTCCGTCGAGAAGCAGGCCTTTACCTACATGACGAGCACTCCTGAGGAGACAGCCCGACGCCTGGAACTGCAAGCCCAGGTCCAGAAGGAACAACTTGAGATGATTCGTGCACAGCAAGAATCCATCGACTCTCTCAAGCAAATGCTCGCACAGCTGCTCGAAGACAGGAAGAAATCTCCCCCTAGAAAGTCTAAGGGTAAACGAAAAGAGGGGGAAAGCTCATCTTCCGAACACTCCGAGAAGAAAGAGCAACCCATCTCTGGTTCGTCTAAATCCTCATCGCAGGAAAAGAACGATCAAGACCAGGGAAGGGTTCATTCTAAAAGAATGAATCAGTTGGAGCAGCGCCTTGAAGCCCTTACCAATCGGAAAGGTCTCCAAGAAGCAGGGGTGGTCCGCCCATATCCAGCCGAGTGGGACCTGGTTCCATATCCGCCCAAGTTCAAGGCTCCAACCCTCCAAGCATTTGATGGGAAGGGTTCACCGAACCAACACATCTACTATTTCAAGTCCCAAACTGGGAATGTGGTAGATAACGACGCCATCCTGGCGCGTTTATTCATCGGCACCCTAAAAGGGCTGGCCTTTGAATGGTTCATGAAGCTTCCAGAAGGCTCCATCAAGAATTGGGGCGACTTGGAGAAGCTCTTCTTAACTCGCTTCTTTGAAGATGACTCGGAAGTCAACATGCCTACCCTTTTAGCCACCAAGCAGCGAAAGGGAGAGTCCGTTAAGTCTTTCGTAGAAAGATTTCAGAACGTGGCACTCTGATGCCCAAGTGGTATGACCCAGGCCACCCTAGTGGAAACGTGCCGCCACAACCTCCAAACCTCACTCCTTGCTCAAATAGGAGTTGCTGAAAGCTGCACCTGGAAGCAATTGATCCAGCAGGGTGAACAAGCTGAGGAGATTGTCGCCCGCGTCAGAGCGGAAGAAGGTAAGCCCAGGCCTGAGAGGTCGACAAGGCGTGCGCCAGACACATCCCTCCAAGCCAAAAGGAAGGATATCTTGGCAGCAGAAACCAAATCCCCTGCTAAGCCTCAACCGGTCAAAGGAAGTGGCTCTTCAAGCCAACCACGGGCCAACAAGCAGTATTCCTTCAAGGATGAACATGTCGACTCGCTCTTCAAATTACTCAATAAGAGCAATCGACTGATGCTTCCTGAAGCTGGGCGCCCCGAGGAAGTCGGTAAAACCGACAATCCCAGCTACTGCATGTACCACAGGATGTTGGGACACCCAACCAAGAGCTGTTATGTCTTCAAAGACATCCTTCAGGCCCTGATTGACGCGGAGGTATTGAAACCCGACCAGAGCAGAAGAAGGTAACGGCTAATATGACGTCAGTTCTCCAGTTTGGGAGACAACCCCCAACACCCTCTGGAGTAGTCCCTATCCCAAGAGGAGAGCTGAGAATGGTCAACACAGACCCGCACCAGCAGCAAGAAAAAGGCTTGGTACCTGTTCCCACACCTCGGGGAGAAGTTATATGGGTTCATCCCGACCTTATTGATGGCCAGCAATGGACTACTGTAACCAGCAGGAAATCCAAAGGCAAAGCAAAGGCTTCATCCTGCAACGTGGTGTGTGCCTCTTCTCGAGAAGCGGAAACTGATATTCCCCCGCTGACCGACTCAGAAGAGGAGACAATAGTTCTGGCCGCAGAACCCAGTCAGCTGGTAGCAGAAACCCATTCGGGTCAGCCATATTCGAAAAAGTGTGGCGAAACCGCGGTAACTCCTCCAAGACCCGCTGCAGAGCCAGCCAAGCCCTCTACGAAGCAACCCGGGGAGAAACAGAAAGAACTTCGGTTTTCTCGAGTTCTTTCGAAGGACGTAGCGGAAGGATCCACGGCACCTTACCGCTTTGATGTCCTGGCTCAGTTAGCCAACATCCCAGCGCGGATTACTCTTTATGAGCTTCTTAGACTATCAAAATCGACCAGAGAAGCTCTACAAGAAGCTCTGGCTAATGCTGAGGTCTTCATGACCCAGCTACCGAAGGAGGAAGATGTAGAGGATTGCCTCTACGCCTCCCAAAATATTCCCTGCATTACCTTCACGGCAGAAGACATGCAAGTCAAAGGGAAGCATGATCGACCCCTTTACTTTGCAGGGTATATTGGATCATCTGAGGTGAATCGCATCCAGGTAGATCCCGGGTCTGCGTTGAGCATCATGCCTCGCAGGGTCATGCAACATCTCGGGATTCCTACTCACCGTTTGAGCCCTACTCAGACGACCATTTATGGGTTCAATGCCAATAGTACCCGTCCGATGGGGAAGGTCAAGCTCAAATGCCAGATTGGAGACCTAAGGTCAGAGGTGACATGCTACGTCATAGATGCTGACACCTCCTACAATCTACTGCTGGGAAGACCCTGGATTCATCGCAATTCTATCGTTCCCTCCACTCTCCACCAAGTCATGAAATACATTGATGGGAGTGGAAAGGTGCGGACGCTGATTGCCGAGAGGCATCCGTTCAAGGGAGTGGAGAATAATTTCACAGATTCCCTCCTGTATCAGGAATCTGTGGAAATAGATGATGTCCCGCAACCAGAGGAACCAGACTCTGGCAATGAAGCTGACACCGAGCCAGAAAAAGAAGAGTGCTTGTGGGAGTTGGAACCACTTGTAAAGAGCATTAATAAGCTCGATGTTGATAATACCACCGACGATGTAGGCGGTTGGTACATTAATGAAGAATTAGATTTAGCGTATTTTCTGTGTTTGCTTCTGATTCAGTGTCGTCAGACACTAGTACAGACGTGGATGACGATCTCTGGTCGGCAATGGATGCTTTGACATCGTTGCATGTACCAGTGAAATCGTCCTTTAAACATGTCGAAATGTCGGCGATGCGCAACAATCAATATTCATGGTTCCAGCGAGAAGGAAGGGCCAAAGACCAATTCTCTTCGGACGAATTGAATCCGAACTAATGAATTATGAAGAATCAGAAAGCGAGCAGGAATCCCCTCAGTTCGGTCATTATGAGCCAAAAGCACTCAGAATGATGAAAAACATGGGGTATGATCCAACCAGCAGACTCGGGTTAAACTTCGGCAAAGGAAGGAGAACGCTACTTCGATCCTTTGTGCCAAAGGAAAGGCACCCGATTATTATTATCAGACTCGCAGGGGGTTGGGCTATGTATCAACTCCGGCTCCATCAGCCTCTGATTCTTAAGAATCATCAGGTCATGATTACTCTTCAGGCACGTCATCATGGGAGTCAGATGCTAGTGTCGGCAACATTTTCGGGGGACTTTCAGTGAACATGGTTTCAACAAGCCACCTGGAAGACGGAGATGAAGAAATGATCCAATCCGATACAGATCCTTGGATCAAACATTTAAATACTCTTTGGGATACCCGCTTTGAGCAGCGCGAGCCACCCATAGAAGACAAGATTGTTCAGATCAATCTGGGGGATGAGGCTAATCCTAAGCCCATCTTCATAAGCGACGGCCTGTCACCGTCGGAGAAAAAGGATCTAATATCTCTTGTTCAAGAGTATAAAGATGTCTTCGCTTGGAATTACGAAGACATGCCTGGACTTGATCCTCAAGTGGCTATGCACCGCCTCAACATCAATCCGAACATAAAGCCTGTCAAACAACAGCAGCGACGGTTCCGTCCAGAGATAATGGAGGCGATTCAATCAGAAGTCGGAAAGCTTATAGATTCTGGCTTCATCAGGGAACAGCAACATCTCGATTGGGTAGCCAACATCGTCCCCGTTGCTAAGAAAAATGGAAAGATCCGAATCTGCATCGATTTTCGTGATCTGAACGAGGCCTGTCCCAAAGACAAATTACCACTGCCAATCACAGATATTATGATTGACAATACTTGTGGATTCGAACGAATGTCCTTCATGGACGGGTTCTCAGGATACAATCAAATCAAAATGTATCCTGACAACGAAAAGCATACCTCTTTCAGGACACCACTGGGGTATACTGCTATACCGTCATGCCCTTCGGACTGAAGAATGCGGGGCAACATATCAAAGGGCCATGAACGCCATTTTCCACCGGCAAATGCGCAGAACGGTGGAATGTTATGTTGATGATATTGCGGTAAAAAGTCGCGCTAAAGGTGATCACATAGCTGATCTAAAAGTTGTCTTCGACATCATGCGGGTCCATCAGTTGAAGATGAACCCTACCAAATTCTTCCTGGGGTGGCCAGCGGCAAGTTCCTAGGGTTTGTAGTGACTTCCACAGGAATTCATTTAGATCCAGAAAAGATTCGCGCTATCCAGGAGATGCAACCTCCGAGAAATCTCAAAGAACTCAGGGGATTGCAAGGACGATTGGCGTACATCCGCAGGTTCATCTCAAACCTTTCCGGAAGATGCCAACCCTTCGCTAAACTAATGAAGAAGGGTGTTTCGTTCATTTGGGATGACGCTTGCCAACAAGCATTTGAGGAAATCAAGCACTACCTCACCCAACCACCAGTCCTTGCAGCCCCGATATCCAAAAAACCTTTCCTGGTATACGTTCAAGCAATGGATCATTCTTTGGGAGCTCTACTAGCCCAGAATGATAATCAAGGACGAGAAAAAGCGATCTACTATCTGAGTAGAACAATGATTAGAGCCGAACATCTGTATAATCCGATCGAGAAGGAGTGTTTGGCATTAGTGTTCGCCATTCAGAAAATGCGACACTATCTGGTAGGCCAAACCATAAACGTCATATCAAAAGTCAACCCCCTGAGGTTACTTATGACTAAGTCTTCATCATTGAACGGCCGGCTGGCAAAATGGGCCATATTGCTATCCCAATATGAGATGCACTTTTACCCTAAAAGGCTATTAAAGGATAAGCGGTGGCGGATTTCCTGGTTGAGCATCCGGATCCGAGGGCAACCAAATTTTACGACAATCTCCCAGATGAGGTCGCTGAAGCCTGCCAGACCCAGACATCCTTTGAAAGGCAGTTATGACAACTTTTCTTTGATGGTGCATCAAGAACAAACCCAAAAGGACACCTAGTAGCAAGAGTAGGAGTAGTACTCGTCTCTCCACAGAACTATGTGATTCCTCGGGCTGTCTCATTAACTGAGCCGTGTTCCAACAATGTGACGGAGTACAATGCTCTTTGATTGGGATGCAACTCGCCGATGAGATTGGCGTTAAAAATCTCGAGGCATACGGCGACTCCAAACTCATCGTTAGCCAGGTTCGCGGGGAATACGAAGTCAACATGAAGACCTAGTACCCTACTACAACGCAACTATCCACATGGCCGAGAGGTTCACGAACTTCTACATCGATCATGTACCGCGCAGGCAAAATGCGCATGCAGATGCACTCGCATCCATCGCGGCCTCCTTAGCTCTTCCAGCTGGGGCAATGGAGAAGATATTCGTCTACAGCCACGACCTGTATTGCCCGAGAATTGCTCTTGAGGATTACCAGGAGCCAACAGGAGATTCTCAAAGCAAAGAAGCGTTGGAATTGTCAACCGGTCCAGAGCCTAGAGACTGGCGATTCCCCTACATTGATTATGTCCTATATGGCATCTTGCCTGAGGATACCAAGGAAGCGGCTGCCATTCGAAGGAAAGCCCCCAAATACTATTATAATGCGATCACGCAAACACTGTATCGTCGATCGCATGACGGGATCTTGCTTCGCTGCCTTTCACAAAAGGAGGCACAGGAGTTATTGAAAGAAGCCCATGACGGCATGTGTGGAGCCCATCAACCTGGCCCAAAACTTGCACACCGACTCCAAAGGTTGGGCTATTATTGGCCCAAGATGATCGCTGACGCCATCACCTATGCCAAAAGATGTCACGCCTGCCAGTACATGGCGATTTCATCCATCAAGCACCAGGCTACCTTCACTCCACGGCTTCTACTTGGCCATTTGAAATGTAGGGAATGGATGTGGTTGGCCCTATCAGCCCGCCGTCATCAAAAGAACATCGGTTTATTTTGGCAATAATTGATTACTTCTCCAAATGGGCTGAGGTCGTTCCTTTGAAGGAGGTGAAGTCATCTGATGTGATCAAGTTCGTGAAGCATCACGTCATTTACCGTTTTGGGATACCTCGGCGAATTGTCCATGACAATGGACCCCAATTCATCAGCCAGGCTTTCCAGAGATTCTGCGCCAAGTTCAGAATCCAGAGTGTGTCCTCAACGGCATACTACCCCGCTGCTAACAGCCTCGCAGAAGCTTTCAACAAGACCATCGGCAAGCTTCTCAAGAAATTCGTCTCGAAAAGTCAACGTGATTGGGACGATAAGCTGGGTGAATGCTTATGGGCTTACCGCACAACTGTGCGAACCCCGACTAAAGCTACGCCATTTTCTTTGGTATATGGGTGTGAAGCCGTGCTTCCACTGGAAATCCAAATTCCATCTCTCCGCGTCGCCTTGACAGCAGAGATGACAACAGAGGAGAAGCACCGATAGCGACTCCAGGAATTAGAGACCTTGAATGACAAACATCTGCAGGCCCAACAACAAATCGAGCTTTACCAAGCTCGAATTACCAGAGCCTTCAACAAGAAAGTCAAAATGCGAACTTTCAAGAAAGGCGACCTTGTCTTAGCCGTCAGAAGACCCATGGTGATGACGCACAAGACAAAAGGAAAATTCCAACCCAAATGGGAAGGACCATTTGTAGTAGAGTCAGTCTACTCAAATGGATCGTATGGCCTCATAACTTCAAATGGTGATACACTCATGATGCCAACAATGGCAGATTCTTGAAGAAGTACTATCCTTAATAGTACTCCTCCTCCGATCAAGTTCAAAATTACACCTCTGATCAAAACAAAAAGAGCTTCTTCATTAATATCCGACGCCTCCGACGGCTAAGGATAGAAGAAAATGTTGGCCTTTAAGCCCAACATAAGTCTTCGATAACTCATCATGCTGAGGGGAATAGCATGGCTAGCCCAACTCAAACGGTAGTTGGTAAAGGCACATCAAACCGTTGACAGCTGAGGATTTGGTAATAATCCTAAGAGACATGCTCTCCTTTGATCCGACGCCTCCAACGGCTAAGGATAGAGGAAAATGTTGGCTTTTAGCCCAACATAAGTCTTCGACAACTCATCATGCTAAGGGGAATAGCATGGCTAGCCCAATTCAAACGGTAGTTGGTAAAGGCACCTCAAATCCGTTGATAGCTGAGGGTTTTCTAAAAATCCTAAGTGGACTCGACTCAACTCTCCCTCCAAAATCCCTTACCAATTCTCATCCACGGAATGGTAGGTCTACAAAATACAGTCGTTGCCAAGTTAACACTATACCTCTGGCACTTCAAACTCTACTTGTCAATTCTCATCATAGAATGGCAAGCCTTCGAAATTGCTCATATCGCAAATCCAAATTTGTCAAGTTAACACTATACCTCTGACATTTTTAAACTCCACTTGTCAATTCTCATCAATGGAATGACAGGTCCTCAAAACTGCTCATATCGCAAGTCAATTTCTGTCAAGTTAATACCACACCTCTGACAAATTACTGTTAAGTTAACATTATACTTCTAAACAGTACATCGAGTTTCTGTTAGGTTAACATCACACCTCTGACAGTCACCTTTCTTCAGACTTCCATATCGAAGCTGAAATGGACGATGCTAAGTTTAACACTACACCTCTAGCATCCAGGTCATCGTCAAGTTCAACAATACACTTACGTCCATGACTTTCCCTCGGACTTCCTTGTCAAAGTCGAGATGACTAATGCTAAGTTCAAAATTACACCTCTAGCATTACCCTCATTGTCAAGTTAAACATTACACCTATGACAATGACACTTTCAGCTTTCCCAATGAAAGCTGAAATGCTTCTGAGTCAAGTTAATATCACACCTCTGATTCACATTCTTGTCAAGTTAACATCACACTTCTGACAAGACAACTTTCAACCCGTTAAGTTAATATCACACCTCTAGCGGTAAAGACCTTCCTAGATCCCCGCGGATCTAGCTTCACTTGTTATTCTCCTCAACAGAACAACAAGTCTACCTAAAAAACATTGTTAGGTTAACATTACACCGTTAACAATGTTTTCATCAACTCTCCAGTTGAGCTTAAACCTTGATAAAAGCTCACCTTCCCTGGGGGTACCAATTCAACCTGTTACTTTCTTTTATAAAGTGGTAGGTCCACCAAAATTCATTTTATCCTGTCAAGTTAATATTACACCTCTGACAGTATTGTGGGGTTCCTGAAATAGGATCTTTCTCCATAAAATTTGACTTGTTAAGATTATCATCATAGTTTTGACAAGCCAAAGATTTTTTGCTTCTATGCGTCTGGCTAAAAAGAAAAAAGAGAGTTCAAGACGATAGAAGAAACAAAAGAAAAGTGTCACTTTTATTTATATCCAGGCATATGAAAGTGATACAAAACGCTCTCTTATACAATGAGATTGAGTGTTACAGTTAAGGAGTACAAAGAAGTCCCTCTCTCTCTATCAGAGGTTGCACTCACTCCACAAAGCTGCATACAATTCCAAGTACAGGATGTTTGAAAGGGCACCAAAGTAAGATCGGACATGTGGCAACGATCAGAAGCTGGTTGCACCACGATGCATGATGTAAACATCGAAGAGGTCTCTGGTTGACCAAGAACAATGGTGTTTCTTGAGGTCGAAAGGCAGCAGAATCCTCCGATCCTGCCGGACCATCCGAAGTGGGGGTGTGATCCTTCGTTGATGAACATCTCTTCCGCCAGAAGGTCGTCCAGCGAGCATGGAGTTTCCTCGATGTCACTTCTGGGTAAGAGAGGAGGTTTTAAGACCTCACAGGGGATGCTACCCACCACTATATCCACCGCTACCCCCCCGCCATCCTCACTCTGACCATGCCATGCCAAGAAGCAAGACTGGTGCATTGAATCCAAAGAGATCTTGGCGAGGGTCCGGTCCCATCTCCTGAAGACAGGAGTCATGACTTCTTCTCCTGTGGTCGACTATCGACCAAGTTCGCTGGCCGATATATTCTCCCAAGGGCCCAGCGAATATGAAAAAGGATGATCAAGCCTACCTGCAAGAAGCAACAAAATTAGAAGATCTGAAGCTTAGTATACTCCAACAGAAAAACTAAGTGACAGACACAGCTATTGCTGAGGACTTCAGACGCAGGAATGACCCGCGCAGCGAACATCTGCGGCGGCAGAAACAGACGCGGTCAAAATTGTGATATACACAGAATTCAGACGCAGTCTCATTTTGCATCCGCACTTAAAGGACGAGACGCAAAGAGAATCAGACGCGAGAATTGCCATCTCCCTGTTGGATGAACAGGGGTTGCAAGATTCAGGCCTGAGACCTCCAGTCTAAGTTGAGATTCTCCTAAGTTGACAGCCTCAAGACGCGAGCTCCATATGCAGAGCCTGCGCCCAGGTGTCTAAATCTGCTATACTGGCGTCCAGAGAAGTTTAAGTCGATGGCGCAAATTCCAGAAAAGGAATGCACCAACTGAGACTTCATCCAGATGATAATATCTCTTTAAGAGATATTAAAATTCAAACCTGGTCGGGTTAAAAATGTCATGGCAAACCAAGAAGGCGTACCCGCAGAGGCCTCTATTAAGAGTTGAACTCTCTGCATCGAAGCGCGGACATAAAAGGTGCTTAAGGAGACGCTTTCTGTTATTGAAATCACTTGACAGTAATAATCTTCTGAAGAGACCAAACAGAAGCATGAAAGCTCTGGGTCAGCTTCATCCATGAAGGCAAGCCCCTGAAAAAGTCCTTGAAGGGAGAAGATGGAGTCCCTCAGTGCACTCGCTGTCAAAAGAAAACAGTCCAAGTATGGGACTGCTAAAGGATGGGACTGCTAAAGGAAGGGAGTAAGCACTATTTATAGGCAGCCCATGATAACCATAATTAATGGTTCATCAATTAGAACCGTCGGCCTTAATGACCGCACGACTGTCAAAGCCCAATGGAAGGCTGACGCGTGGAGCGTCGCTTCGGGAAACATCGAAGACGCTGGTCTCCAACCGCCAGCGCCGGTTTGGCATTAAAAGGCATTAACGCCTAAGCCCAATGAAGAACCGACGCGTGGACAACCGCTTCGGGAAACAACGGACGATGCGGGTTCCCAATCGTCAACGAAGACTTGACGTTTGAAAATCTCGCGGGATCTTTATGTCAGGCTGCACTTAACGCCTAGGAAGTTGCACCAACGCAGATGTGAGAGCTGCGTCCAGAGGCTCGCGCCTCTTTTTCAAAAAGTGGCGTTCTCCTTCATTCCAAGTTAGAAGACCCTTCGCGTCTCTTGGATGACTCAAAGTTGCTCCGCGTCTCTTGACAACTCAAGGTTGCGTTCATCAACAAAAGGGACTCATTCTGGGGGTCTCAGTGGGAAAGCACATAAAGCTGCGTCCCGAAGCTTACATCTTCAGCAGAGAAGGCCTATCACCTTCACAAGTGCCTTGGAGCTGCGTCTACATGAATGATGATGGGTCTTGCACCGAGTCTCAGCGTCGCGTCCCTGACTGCGTCAATTTTAAGGGGCGTAAGACCATATTCTTAAGGTATCCTGAACTCTGCGTCTGGATAAAGTTAAGGATTGCGGCCAGTTAATCACACTCAAAGCGGCGTCCTTCGTGTCCGCTTGAACCGCGTCTTCACTGGCAGGTCAGAATCCCATGCCGCAGAGCCGCGTCTCTTTTTATGAATCGACTGCGTTCCATCAAAAGAACTTAGTTTTACCTAAGTTCAGTATTCACAGTCAGTAAGGGAGCACAACCAAAACTATGATTGAGAGGTTGGATTCATCTATAGCGAGGCAATGAAGGTGGAACAAAAATTTTAACAACTTTTATTATTCAAAAAATGATAAAAGTAGATACAAACACTCTTGGTAAATAGAGTGCCCTTTCCTTTACAAAAAAAAAGAAGGCTAAAAGTCCTGGTTCGCCAAAGAACGGATTTGTTCTCTAAGGCGATGTATCTCATGTTGACGCGCCTTCTCAGCTTCTATGAGAGCCTGGGCCCGTAGCTCCTCCTCGGATAAGAATCTCTTCGCAGTCAGCTGCACTCGTAGGGATTCCAGCTCAGAGGAATTAACAGAGAGATTTTCCTCAACTTGTGCCTTGGCAGCCTCTAATTCCGCTAGCCTCTTTTCAGAATTGGCCAACTTCTGTTCATTTATAGCAATCAAGGCCTCAGCTCTAGCTATGGTAGCTCGAGCGTCGAGGATAACCTGCTTCACAGCCTGCATGACCATCTCGGACTCCTTTGACTCGCCAGTTAGCTTTCGATGGTCAGCCTGGAAACATTGGAGAAGACGGGTCCTTTCAGCTATCCTTTCTTCCATCTCCCTTCGCTCTTGCTCTTGAGCAGCAAGGAGCCTGGTCAGAGTTTCCTGGGCCTCGTGAAATGAGCCAGCATTCTCCAGGGATCTAAGCTCTTTCAAGTCATGTCCCAACTGCTCCACCAGCAGCAGACACGCCTTGGCTGGTGAAGGGCCTCCGGCTAAATTGATGTTCTCAACCAGATTTCCGAGAAACATCCGGGCGAATTCGAAGGAGCTATTCCCAGATAGGATGAGATCAATACATGATCGCATGGAGGCAAAGAATTGCTGCACCACTTGGCGCGCCAGCTCCCCCATGGTATCACCGCCTGGGAAGAATTCCGCTGAAGTGCTCCCCGATCCCCTTTCCATCACGGGGCGAGGGACGTAAACCGATTCTTCCGGTACAGGAATCGAGCTAACGACAGGTGCGGCAGAAGCAAGGGTAACCCCCGGTGCTTCTAGGGCTATTGCATCTGTAGAAACCTCCATGGCGGATGAAGTAACAGCAAGCCCGACCTCTTCAGGGTCCTTGGCCGAGGTCTGAGCTGCACGGCCTCCCGAGCAGGCACTGACCGCCAAGTCTCCTACCTGAGCTTCCTCAGTGCCCTCTGCAAATTACAAAGAATATCAGCTACGACAGTAAAAGAAAATATTCAAAATATCAATATTTCCTTACCTGGCTGAGGGCCCAAAGATGGTGAGTTCTTAGGCGAATCCTGCAGGGTGGAGGTCTCCCTGACTTCGATGGTGGCCCTCTCTTGAGGCATCCCAGTAATAGGAGCCTCAACTCTCTCCTGCTGGGCCAGCTCCTGTATCATCTCCTCAATCTGGGAGGAAGTGGCGGCCTCGCTAACCACGACCAACCCTGTGATATGAAGCCAAATGAAAAAGATAATGTCAAAATCCTTTTCCTAGTTAAAAGGATAAGATTAGGCGAAAAGAGTACCTTCAGCAGCTTTAGCAGGAATGACTACCGCTGCGTCACCGGCTCACACCCATATATTTCCTCCTCCGAGATATGTGAGAATTTACTCGGGTCAGGAGGAGCGGGTTCATCGCCAAAGTCGACCTCATCGCCTGAATCATACCCTTTTTCTTCAGATGAAGAAGACGATAGTGCAACGCGAGAAGCCTCGGCAACCGGGGCCTTGCCACCAAATACCCCAGTGGTAGGGCTGGGGTCAACTACCCGAGGACTGAGGATTAATACAGTAGGGGACCCAGGCTGTTGTGCCTCATCCCTCCTCTCATGAGCTGAGGAAGACCCAGGCTGAGTTGAGACCCCTGGAATCTCAACGTCACCTCCGCTCATTATGTCGACTTCAAGCTGCTCAGCCTCGTCAGCAGCGGTGGGTTTGTCAGCGAACTCCCCTTCCTCTAAATCCTGGGGCCCCTGCTGCGCAACCCACGAGTACGGACTAAGGAGACGTCATCCTCATCTTCCGTTTCTTCCCTCTGTTCCTCAACACCAGAAGGGATGTCTTCGGACGGAGAAACTGCGGCCGCCAAGTCTCTCCGGACCTTCTTGGGGGTAGGCTCAACAGTGAAAGTAGAGCCTTGAGGACGCTTACGCGCCACCTGTCGACCCTTTGCCGCTCGCGGCTCCTCCCTTGATACCCTTCTGGTCTCCTTCAGAGCCTTCTGATACTCCTCGACGCCTCGTGAGCGTTTGTTGGATCCAAACTTTGCCTCGTAAGATGCATTGATACTCTCAATACATGAGTACTCCGGAGCAAAGTCAGGCGTTTGGTTGGCTTGGAAATACCAGGTACAGAAGCTAAGGCTTGTACAGCCTTTCGGTTCCTTGGGGGGCAGACGAAAAAGCGTTTCCGTCCCTCTGGCCACACTATAATATCAAGCCCGAGCACCTTCAAACAAGTTTTCACTGAAGGCGAGTCGAGCATTGGGGTTACCGACATACAATTGATCATAGCCGAACTGTCGGGCGAAGCGATTCGGCATGTACGGCTCGATCGTGCACGAATTCCCTTGTCGGAAAAGCACATACCCAGGCCGAATATTGACCAACCACCAGAAAGCTCCCGATGACAACCTCGTGAAGTTATCTGGGCCCACGAAGTCAGCAAGTTTATTCCCGAAAGATGCACCAGCAATCTCGGGGAAGCAGCGATTGAGCTGGTAGTTTGAAGCAGCTAGAATGCACTTCCGAATGAAATACATATAAGTATTACACCAGCTTGAACCCTCCAACCGCTGTACGAAAGGGGTAAACCCCTCACTCCAAGACACCGGCGTCATCAGGGAGGGACAGTGCATAACGTACCAAGCCATTAGGTACGTGTAGGGAAGTTCAACCCGAGGGTTGGGACGTTTTACCGTCGGCCTCCCTTTTGAGTCAACAATCGGCTCACCCTGGGAGTCGACAACCTTCTCTACCCTGCACAGACTCTGGGTTAAGGCCCGCAACCCGCTTTGAATACCGGCCGCCATGGCCGGGAGGAGGGCTATGGGCCTACCATAAGCCAGGAGCACCGCCGGGTACACTACGTCGGCAACAATCACTTCATGAGGCAGTGTCGGCACCACACAACGCTTCAACCACAACATTAAGAAGCCCGCCAGCAGTGCTCGATTGGAGATAGGGGTCCGGGCCTGATGATGGAAACTTTCGAAAACCGTGTCGGGTTCGAAAGTATCCTCGTTCGACTCCGTGGTGTAGGAGTCTACAGAAGCCTGAATCCTATCAGCAATCTCCTCGTCGGAGCTGGGAGCCAGTCGGGTCATTTGATGGTCTTTCTGATTGACGCCATTAAACAAGTAGCTTGCCCAAGACAGCTGCTTGACTCCCCTCGCCCTCCAAGAGGTTATTTGGCCGCAAATGTGGAAGTGACATAACACCTCCCAATAAGTCTCGTACACCCGAGGAGACTCTTTCTTCATAAGGTGAAGCTCCTCAGTGGTCGGGACGTATTCCTCATAGGGAGAGTCCCCCATTACCAGCCCCGAGACTTCGTACAACTCGTGCAGGGCAAGACCCATCTCTCCAACTGGAGTGAAGAATGTCCCCGTCAGAGGATTGTAACGCTCCAGGATCCCAAAGAAGTTTTGAGAACTTGGTGGAATACCATACTGCACGGCCCTGACCGCCTGGTACAATTCCACATGCTCCAACAGGCCTCCAAGATCGGCAAGGACGAAGCTCACCATCTTACCCCACCAATACTTCTCAGTGGAATGGATCCACCCGGGCGCACGGAAGTCGACCGAAAAATCACCCCCCACTTTCATGAATGCGTTGAGAAAGGTGGTGCCGAGTTTAGGAGTTTCTCCTACTGGGTGATCGGTCCTCAACAGCCCGGGAAACAGGCCGAGAGCCTCCTTATCATGACCAGCATGATATACCTTCTTGGAGCCTAGGTTGCCGAGAGTAATCTCAGGGACAGGTCGGGAAAGCTCCCATGTCAGTTTTTGAGGGACGGACATGTGCTGGAGATAAGATAGTGGGTACATCCTCTCCATGTTTGGAAGAAAGAACCTTCTATCCCCTATCTGACGGAGCCATTTATAATCTCCGTCATGCAGAGAATAGCCGCCATCGCTAATATGGTCTCCAAAGAAGAAAGCAGGTTTCTCCATCGGAATGCGAGCATTCGTTGTGAATGCCGCGTCAGTCATAAGCTCCCGAAAGGTTGCCGCGTCAACATTGGAGAGCCTCTCCCTTCGCTCCTTCGACTTGTCGGCAGTCACAGGAGCAGTCCTTTGCAGCACAAAGGTTAAATCACGGTCAGCACCACCTATGTGCCCGAAGTGGCGCCTCTTGGAAAGTGGGCTGGAAGAGTGTTGCACTACATAAGAAAATGATACTTGATTAGAAGTCTAAACGAAAATGATTAAGTGTCTATAATTCAGACGCAGAAGAGATACTGGACGCAGAAATTGTCAAAATCCGCGTCCAGCCTGACATGAGGATCCGCGCCCAGACATGAGGACCCGCGTCCAGACCTGAGGACCATAAGGCCAGCAGGGAGTCTGCGTCTTCGAAATCAAAGACTTACGAAAAATATCTAAGTACTTGGACTCGATGCAAGATTCATAAAAACCAGCGTCTGATACCACAGAACGCAAGAATCAAGTCCGCGTCCGGATCTTTCGCAATAGAAACATTCTAAGTGATGACTTCGGAACGCAAGGCTTACTGGCGCCCTATGTTCAACAAATAAGTACATCCTCAAGCGGATAAAAGCGGTAGGGTCATCAAACCCGCGCCTTGTTTGTTAACTCAAAGACCGCGTCTGGGAACCAAGCACGGTTTCGAATCCACGTTGGCGGTTCTCTTTCAAAGAAGGGATTTTTAGGGTTATAAGAACTCCATAAACCCCTCTAATGGCGAAGATCAAGCCTGATGGCGTTATACCTGAGATAGGGGCTTCCTGCATGGAGGAACCGCCCCTTGGGCCTCAGTAATGACCGCCTTCGATGATGAAGCAGTTCGCTTGGCCTTGGGTGCCATTGCGAAGCAAGAATCTAATGCTAGACGGAAGAGCAGAAAACAAAGAGAACCTTTTTCTCAAAACCCTAGCAGATGCACCCGAAGACGAAAGAGAGACTAATGAGGGCTCTCTCGATGACTGTTGCCATTTATAGGCCCAGTGATTCACAAAGATATGCGGCGCTTGGTTCGATTGACTCAGCATCAAATCATTTCTTGACGCGTGGACAGCGCATTTAATACAGCGCGAAGTTCGCACGCCAAAAAATAGATGTCCCTTCGGCTCCACAGGACACGTGGCAGTACACTCATGGCATGGCACGGATTCGCACTCAACAGCTGCGCCTCTCCAATGGACGCATCCCTTTAGTACGGCCATAGTTGCGTCCAGAAAGTCACGTCTTTACTCGAGAAAAAAGATGCGTCTCTCCGAAAGTTCGCATCCTTCCAATTCGGCCTAACATCGCGTCTGCCTTGTGGAATATCAGTCGCGTCTTTAAAGCAGTACTATCCCTGCGTCCCAAAAGAGTTGGCGTTCAGTCCTTACTTCTGCAAATCAGTTCAACAGTACACTGGCACAAGCAGACAACCGTCACTCCTAGCTTTAAAGTGCACCCACGACAGACTTAAAGCAATCGGGGAGGTTTAGACTGTGCATCTAGACACTCAACACGATCAACTTTGGTGGCTTCAAAGAGTTCCACAGTACACTCACGAAAATCATACTCCAGATAAGATCAAACCCGAAGCATTGACAGTCCAGTCACAAGGATGAGCTCAGCTAGAGTCCAAAGTATTTCGAAATCCGTCCACTTAACTGCAGAATGTCAAAAACTTTGGAGGGGGTTCTGTAGGCTGTCTAAAAATCACTAAAAGGACAAGCCATTGAAAAGCAGAATTTTTGCCGCGTCTCAGCCGCACCAAGGCGCGAGGGTCGAAACCCGCGTCTCAGCCGCACCAAGGCGCGAGGGTCGAAACCCGCATCTCAGCCGCACCAAGGCGCGTGGGTTGACACCCGCGTCTCAGTTGTAACCGTCCCGGTTTCGGGGCCAATCACGGCCCACATAACGGGGAAGTTAGCCTCCATTATGGAGTGTTTTTAGGAGGCACGTACGCCCCTGAAACCCCTATAAATAGCCCCGTCGCTATGAAGAAGGGGTCAAATTTTCGGTCAGAGGATTTCTGAGAGAAAAGAGAAAGAGTTAAACCCTTCAGAAAACTTGTTGTGTTCAAGTTGCTCTTTGCCTATCTTCTCTTTGAGAGTTTTGGTAGACAGAGCTGAGTTACTCCATCTACCATCCGAAGAGGAGATCCCTGGAAGGTCTCGACGGTCACCCGGTCAACAGAGAACAAGATTCACTCTCCACCGCTACTTGAAGAACCCAGCCTTAAATAAAGGGAGGATTCAAGGCTCAACATCCTCCCTCCCTTGTAATCGGAAGACTGATCTGTTGTAATCTTCTATCCAATCAAAAGAATTTTGCAATTTGATTTCCTCTTTTCCGACGCATACAGGAATGATCAAGGATATATGTGTAAAAGTGATGATAAAATTGTAATTTTGGAGTACAATCACAAGACGATAGCATATCTTGAAGAAAGATACTATTAGCCCCAACTGGGTAAGGATATGACTACAATTGTGAAGAGTTACCTAGTGCATCAAATCGCTAAAGGCCAAGCTCAAAATACGAGCTTGTATACACCTTTGCCCGTCCCAAAGGATATTGGGAAGACTTGAGTATGGATTTCGTGTTAGGGCTTCCTCGCACACAAAAAGGAGTAGATTCTATCTTCGTGACAGTTGATCGATTCTTTAAGATGACACACTTTATTCCTTAACGGAAGACATCCAATGCACCATATGTGGCAAAATTATTTTTTCAAAAGGTAATGAGACTGCATGGCGTGCTAAGTTCCATTATTTCAGATCGAGACAACAAGTTCTTGACAATATTTTAGACTACCCTATGGAGAAAATTTGACATATCTTTAAAGTATAATAACACGACACACCCGCAAACTGATGGCCAAACAGAAACTGTTAAACACACCTTAGACAACTTATTGAGGAGTATATGTGGAGACAAAGCAAGAGCATGGGATCAAGCTCTGCCTCAAGCGGAGCTTGCTTACAACAATACAACCAACAGTTCAATGGGTATGTCGCCCTTTTGTATTGTCTATCAGAAGGTACCTCAACATGTCCTAGACTTAGCCAACTTGTTCGTTGACGAGAAGTTTAGTAATGCAACTAGTGTCATGGCTGAGCAAGCCATAGATGTTCAAAGGAGGTTCGAATAAGGTTGGAGAAATCTAATGTAAGATACAAAGCCATTGCTAATAAAAGGAGGAGAGAAAAGGTCTTCGAAGAAGGAGACATGGTGATGGTAGTGAAAAACACCTAAGGGGGTGAATAGGTGTTAATGCTAATCTAGTGATCTTTTTAAATAAGTAAGTATGAATGATGCAAACGGTCACTCAAAACAAGAAATTAAAGCCGAATTTCCCATGAAGGGCTCTAGAACTTCTCCTCTTTGATTCCTCTAGATTATGAGTTGAGGCGCGTAATTGCTTTCTTGTTGAAATGAGTAAAGACCGAAAATGCAAGTAAATAAAATGAGTGCAATATTGAAGTGCAAGCAAGAGGTATCACAAGTTAGAAATGTAAAGTAATGAAAAGCAATAAGGAAAGCAATTACAAACACAAGTAATTTGTTACGAGGTTCGAGCCACTGCTCTACGTCCCCGCCTCCACCACGTGAAGGATTTCCACTAAATCCGCAAAGAAAATTTTCACACCGGAACCATTACACCCAAGGGGGTTATAATTGGTCTACACAAGACCGGAGTACCCAACTTCAACCAATCCAATCTCTACACAAGTGGGATCTCAACACAAGGAAATACAAGTCACTTGGTGATCAAAAGACCACAAACTCTCTCTTACAACTTCTTATAGAGTGGAGATGATTTTTGACTCAAGAAGTGAAGTGAGAAAAATTTCAGTTGTAAAGAAGTAAAATAGCTTGTAAACTAACTGTAAATATTGACCAAAGAAAGCACTTTTGAAAATGAAAGTAAGAAAACTTTTCTTTTCTTTCGAAACTTGAAAACAATGGGAATTTTTCTTATGTTCAACAAGGGACCAATGACATCTATTTATAGGGATTTGCTAAATGCATTTCATCATTGAATCTAGGTCAATAGGACAGAGTATAGCCACCAAAAATCAGAAATAACTGAAACAAATATCAAAATCAAAACAGATTTCAAGAAATAGCCGTTGGGTCTCTTTGGGGGCTGTCGGTCGACCGGTAGCCTACATGGCAAAAGAGCCGTTGGCTTCGGTCGACCGGTCGGTCGACCGCAGGCTAAACAAAAACAAAATTTTGAACTGTCGGTCGACCGGGCCGATCGACCGACAAAACCAGACACTAAGGGTCTTGCAATCGGTCGGCCGGTCGGTCGACCGCAAGGTCTGTCGGTCGACTGGCCCGATCGACCGGCAGACGTGCACGCCCAAGGGCACAAGGCCCGGTCGACCGATCTGGCCTGAAATAGATCCGGTCAACCGCCCGGTCGACCGTTAGGCCTGAAATAGATTTTGTAAATAAAGAATTTTGAACTTTGAATAATTTTTAAAATATTTTGAAATGGTTTGAAGTTTAAGTAGCATGCTATAGAGGATGAAATACATGTTTTAAACTAGATGTAAAATATGAAATATTTTGAGACATGTATATCAATTAAAACATGTACCTAAGCCAACTAACCAAAACGAAACTTGTATTTTTTTGGAAAGTAAAAATGTGTGTGTGAGTTTTCTTGAGCCAATATATCATAACCTAACTCTTTAACATTACTAATTCTTACACTGGTTCTAGGTGACTACAAGATCTTCAATATGGGCTTCTCCATATGCAATGTTGAATAACTTAAATCCTTGATCCCGAATTGAGTCAACTTGAGTCAAAAACACCTTCCTTTAGGGAAGAAAATATCTTGAATCCTTAGAACCCTGAAACACACTTAAACACTAAAATATGATTAGTATAAATAACTATATATGTTTTGTAATCATCAAAACTCTAAAACCGGGTGATTGTAACCTTGGGCCAACATGTAGATTTGAAGAAAGAAAGAATTCATGTGGGAATGTACAATAAGTTGAAGCCAAAGAAGTAAGATCATGAAGAAGATTAATGATAATACATGTCATAGATCTTCCAAACGATATAACGATGTCAAAGACATTTAGCGTAGCAAATCTCTATGATTATTTCCCTACAAAGCAGCTATATCCTGACTATAACTCGAAAACGAGTTCTTTTAAAGAGGGACAGGCTGATGTAGGAGATCAAGCAGTAAGGCAAAAAAATTAACAGGCTGAAAAAGCTTAACCTGTCGACAGCCATTCAATTGACCTGTCGACAGGCTTTTTCTAAGAGCTCAGGTTTGTCAGTCTTTCTTGACATGTCGACATCCCTTTCATATGGCCTGTCGACAGGCTTTTATTGAGAGTTCAGATTTGATAGTTTTTTCCTGACCTATCGACAGCCAGCCCCTCGCTATCGACGGGCCTATTACGTATCAGTGTTTCTAATTCTGATTAGAAGTTGTTTACTGAGTCCATTTTGAATTTCAATTTGTCTTATTTTTATTTCTTTATTTTAGTTTCCTAGTTAGAGAAGTATTCTTCTTTTATTTACTTATATAAGGCCATTGTATACTAGGGTTTTAGGTATTCAACTTTTAATCAATATATATAATATATATATATATATATATATATATATATATATATATATATATATATAGTTTTTCTCATATTGGATTCGAGTTGTTCTCTTTGGCTCACGAATTCGGGTCGTTCTAGCTCGTGGATTCGAGTATTTATCCCTACCTGAAGGCTTCTTCAGGGTTCATCAGTGCTAGAATAAGATCTAGCCTACGTTGATCGTTTTCTTTGCTTCCCCGTCTGCGTTAATCTTAGTGGAGGAGCTTTAATTAGATAACATACCTCTTCGAAAGATGATGAACTGTAGCCGGATCTAGATCTGCTATAGAGAATGAGATGGAGAGTCCTCTCTCTGCTTAATCTAACCTCCTATGGCTAGAGATCAATGCATAGCTGCAGAAATAGACTTTCCCTATATATATATAACCCTTTGATTAGTGGCCTTCCCATAATGCCCCTCACTCTAATAAGAGAGTAGCATTAGGTCCCACCAACTTTTATAACTTAGTGCACCTATTAGACACACCTAATATTTGATTAACATAAGTTGCAAGTGTGTCGTGATATGAGAAAAGAAATAAAGTATGGATCGAAATATGTGTCATAATATGTTGACTAACATAAGTTACATCTCTTGGGATATTAACATAGTACACACTACTATTTGCATTGGGCATCAAATAAGACATCACACATGGTTTAAACTCTTATTATCAATAGTATCAGTATCGTTCAAATAATTTTTAGTGCCAATATTGACAACTTTAGTGACTGGAACCTGCCTTTTTTCTCGATTGCAATTGTAGTCACAGTTGCTACAGGCAATTGCAACTGGATAAACAAGTGTAACTAGCCCCTTTATTGCAGTGATTATGATTGTAACTCTTGTTGCAATGAGATAAAACAGTGGAAGAAATACTTTACTCTTTAACAAGCAATCTACTTACATGTATGTCTGGAGTCACACAAGCTCATTGCATATCTCTGTTATGTGAAAAAGAATTTAACATTTTGATTTGTGCTTATCTTAAGCACTATGGCCCCGATCTATCCATTGTCTTGCCCATTATACGCTGGCGGGGTGAACCATCTCGCCGCCGGCATGACGTGTCAGAAGTCGATTTTTGAAAATTGAGATGAGGTTGATTTTTAGAATTAATAAATTTTTAGGGTTTTTCAAGAAAAAAAATAGTCCCATAATCTCCCAAACATTTAAGAATGAAAAATTTGGGGGCGAGGCCATTAGGCCGTGGGCCGTCCAGGCCCTATTTCTTGGATCTTGGAAATGAATTTGGTATGGTTAAGATGGGCCTCATTTTCCCAGGGTAAAACAAAAATGAGAAAAAAAATCTTTTGATCACTGTTGTTTGATTGTATATTTGATAATAAAAAAATGCTTTTCTTTTTCTGACACATCTACAACCTATACAGTTTTCACACAAGACTAATACCAATACTCTGTGAATGATACTAATTTCTTTTCTAACAACAAGTTCCACATATATTGCTCTTGTGTAAGAAATAAGAAAATTCCTTGATCACTATTGTTGATTATGTCTCTTCTGCATGAAAATCCTGGCTCCGCCCCTGGCCACAATTCGCTAATTTATTATTGATTCTAAGAGTTAGTTATGAGTTGTGAGGATGGTGATGGTTTTGATTATACTCATTAATAAGACAAATCTAGTGAGACCTCAAAAAATTGTAGGTGAGAGGGACCTATTTCTATTTGTCCATCAAATTATTGGCCAATTTTGATGATTAACCTATATATGTAGTACCATTCAGTAGTAGTCTTCACATGCATGCATTTAACCACAATTAATATCCTATTTTCCTCACACTAGGAATTTGCTTTCCCTTCAACTATTTTGAATCACCAAGGCCAATAGTGCACCCTTTACTTGACAAAGACACAAGATCATTTTTCTTTTGTCAATATTCTCTTTGATCTTGGACTCTTTGATGTATTAGGTTTGTATATTGGCATTTTATGGTTTTTTTTGCTCGTGATCTTGTATTTTTTGGATGAATTTTTGTTTCATTGACTCCTTACAAATGAAACATCAAAGAAGAAGTTTACAATTCCATTGCTTTTCTCAAAAAGTAATAATAATAATTTTATTATAATTTAAAATAATTATCCTCTTTTTAACTAGAATTTTAGCACCTGCACTGCAAATGTGCAGTGAAATAATCTATTTTTTAAGTGAAGATATTCAAATAAAAAGAAACAATTCTCAGAGAGCTGAAAATATGAGAATGTATATAATCTAATAGTTTGTGGTATAATTATTTTATTAAATAATCGTTATTTTGTTTCTGCGAAAAGAGTATGAGGTTGTTTGTGGATAAGGTAACTCGTTGATTGATGACCTTGAGGGTAAGACTTACAAGCAAATCACATAATGTCTGGGAGATCAAGGCTTCAACTTGGTCAAAACCCCTCAAATGCTTAAGTTACACTCGCAGTTAACAGTAGTAATTTAATAGACAAAAGTCAAGAATTTTGCAGAGCATAACTTTCTCCTGGAGTTTGTGAGCTATTTATAGGAGTTTTATAGAGGGGTTTAAGCCTTGACCAAGTTATTATAGTTATCATCCCTCTGACGAGTAGAGTTTTTTTGGCAACTGAGTTATCAAGCGGTTGTTGGCTCAAAGGCTTTTTAACCTAATTTTGATGATGATGGCATACGGTTATTTTGTACTAATAAACTTTTGTTAAATAAGTTTCACGAAAATCAAAGGAATGATTAGCTTCACTCAAGACTCACAAGTTTGAAAGCTATACCCTCAGAGATCCAAAAGCTTAAAGCATCAAGAGCACTTATAGCACTCATGAGTGGAGGCTAGCTCGAAGATTAAAGAAGGATTAGGAAAGAAGAATAAAAGAATTTTTTTTGCTTTTATTCATATAAGATTTAGTTTGTTAAAACCAATTTAGATGATATAGAAGCTCATGAGTCACACACACACATCTATACTCTCTGTGTTTTGATTCTAAAATTCTTGAAAAGAATTTTTATTTTTTTGAATTGCAGTTTAAAACATTTTGAAAAAAATAGAGTTTACAAAATGAAATTTCCGATTTTACATAAACAAGTTCTACATTTTGATTTTGTGACGATCCAGTATCACACATGTTTTAAGCTTCAAATATATTCATGAACTCTGTTTGGAAAAGAAATTCAAAGTATTTTGTGAAAAAATCAAAGCTTAATTCAGAATATATCTATTTTGTGATTTTGACCACAAGTCGATCGACCACATGGTTGACCGCTGATAAAGCTAAATTGTTCTATCGGTCGACTGTACGGTCGATCGTATATGCATGATATGCACAGATTTGAACTTGTGCAACGGTCGACTGTGTGCTGTGTCAAAATTTTAGCCTTGGGACGGTCGATCGCCATCTCCAATGGTCAAAATCTGATCGTTGGCAGTCCATCGCTCGGTAGACCGACGGCTGATTAAGACTGGATTACATCCAAACGGCTCTATTTAGTCTTGTCTTTTTCGGGACTAATCCCTAATGGCTATTTTAGGTTTAATCTCTCTCTTGGACCTTTATAAATAGGGGTACATTGTTTTAAACCCCAAGAATTTTTGACAACATTTTGAAAAATATTTAAGATAAATTTTTGAAGAAAATTTCAAGAAATTTCACAGTGTGCTACAATTATACATCCTACACTTTCAAAGCTTTTCTCTCACTCTCGAAGTCTTCTAAGCTTCATTACTCACAGAGCTTCTACTTCGCCAAATTAGTTCTAGGAATTTTGTTGTGAGCCGAGTGATCGAGAAGTAGATTATCCATTTCGTTGTATTCGAGTTAGGTTGCAGCCTCAATGAGCACAGCGGACTTGTCATCGTTGTAAAGTGTTGCAGCACCAAATGAGAAGGGCTTGCGGGTCCTAGTGGTTCTTGAAAAGAACTTGTAGAGTGATGATCTCGTGGGATCTAGTATAGCGAAAATCCTTCATTGTGGTCAAGACGGAGATGTAGAGCAGTGGCTCGAGCCTATTCTCTTGAAAAATTGAATCGTATAAAAATTCTTATTGATTGCAAACAAAATTACAATAGATCAAAATCTGATTACAAAAGAGAGGAGGGTTTGAGTGAATCTCCTCTTTATTTAAGGCTGGGTTCTTTGTGCATCGATAGAGAGTGAATCTTATTCTCTGTTAATCAGCTGAACGAAAATCTTCTCTTGGATCGTCTTGAGGATGCTTTCGAAAAGATTAAAAAAACTCCACTTGAACGCATCTTGCGTTAAAGTTTTCTTTTAAAGAAAAGGAATTCTCTTCTTCTATCGTTCTTCCCCCCCCCCCCCCCCCCCCAAAAAAAAAAAAAAATTTCTCCAGAAAAAGGCCAAAGAAGCCCCTTCCCGCATAGCTTTCATAGCTATTTATAGAGAGATTTAGGGGTAGAATTGTCCCTAAAATCTTTCATAATGGGGATTAACTCCCCACATTATGTGGGTATTAATTGACCCAGCAATGGAGATCAGTTATAACAGAAATGCGGGTTTCACGTTAGACACAGATCTCGCTTTGTTGTTTAGACGCGGAGCTCACAGGCTTCTCAGGATAGCGTCTGAGGGGGAATGCGGAGCTCACAGGCTCGTGTTTGATGCAAAGTGTAGAGCCACTCAAACTCACATTTGATAAGCAGCAGGAGTGTCGCGTCTAGCCTTTGAACACAACCCTCGTGTTTTCTATATGATGACATCCGCATTTGGGTTGAGATCCATTTTCGTGTTTGATTGAGACTCGCGTCTGAGTTGGGAGTGACCCTCGTGTTTGGTGATATTCGCGTCTTAGGCTTTATCCTTAGCGATTTTTAGACAACTTACAGAAGCCCCACCAAAGTTTTCGAATCCCGTAGTTAACTGGAAAGGATTATGAAATATTTTAGACTCCATTTTGATTTGGGCCTTCGCGATTGGACGGGCAACCTTTCGAAGTACTCAGAGCTTGATCCTGCCTGAATTATGGTCTTCGTGAGTGTACTGTTGAACTACTTGAAGCCTCCAGGGATGATTTTTGTAAGCATTTAGATACATAGCCTAAAATTTATCTGAGCTTTGATTGATTGTTGGTGTACTGTTGAATCGGTAGAGTTGTTGATTGCCTTTACTTTCTCTTTGTGTTTGAAAATCAGACAGATTAGAGCGATGAAATTGTGATTGGTAGAGATAATGATTAACTTAGCAATTGTTAGATAACTCCATTAAAAGAGTTTAAAATCAGAGGAGATTACTTGTTAGAGGTATGATATTAACATGACAGGAGCTTGCTTTGTGTGATAGAGGTATGATATTAACTTAGCACTTGACAGGTGTAATATTAACCAGATATTCTTTTTTCGCTGTGAAAATTGAAATGACTATTATTAGAAGTGTAATATTAATATAACAGTGATATATGCCAGAGGTGTGATATTAACTTAGCATTTGAAGAGGTGTAGTATTAACCATAGATCCCGTTTTTCACTGAGAAAATTGGTTCATAGGTGTAATATTAACTTGACAATGAGATGAGTGCTAGAGGTGTGATATTAAACTTAACACTGAAGATCTTATTTTCTTTGAGAAAATCGAGAAAACATCTCTTACAGGTGTGATATTAACTTAGCAGGTATATGTTTTGCAGTTTAAACAAATTTGGTCAGAGATGTGGTGGTAACTTGACCAGAATTAGTTTTGTGATTTGAGCAATGTTGGGTCAGAGGTGTAATGTTAACTTGACCGGAATATTTGATTTTGCAATTTGAGCAATGTTGGGTCAAAGGTGTAAGTTAACTTGACCAGAATTGATTTTACGATTTGAGCAATGTTAGGTCAGAGGTGTAATGTTAACTTTATTAGACTTGGTTTTGTGATTTGAGCAATGTTTGGTGACCTGACACTCTATTGAAAAGAATTGACAAGTAAAAGTTATATCTGCTAGGGATATATTAAAGTTTTACTGTCAAAGGTATAGTGTTAACATGACAGAGTACATCTGTAAATATTTCGCTTGAAAAATAAATATAGTTTGTGATCCTATCACTCTATGGAAGGGAATTGATAAGGGATTTTGTTAGGAAAAGGTGGGATGAGATCTCTTAAGATTTTAAATAAATCCTCAGCTATTAACGAATTTGGTATGTCTTTATCAACTACTATTTGAGTTGGGCTAGCCATGCTATTCCTCTCAGCATGATGAGTTGTGGAGAATTTTTCGTTGAGCTTAAAAGCCAACACTTTCCTGTATCCTTGGCCATTAGAGGCGTTGGATTGCTATGTTACTGTAAGTACACAGTGTATCTTCTGGGTTTTCGCTCCGCAGATAATTTCTAGAATCTTACTGGTGATTAAGGAAATGAATATGAATTTCGTAGAGATTTTGTCCAGAGATTAATATTCCTCGTGGAATCCTCTCTGATCCTCATTTAGTATCACACTTTGATATGAATGTGGAAACACTGGAACGATTCTGCAGAGATGCGTCACGAAACTTTTTCAATGAGTTTGGCTTGATAAGTCATTAGATAAACTCAATCAATCCACCATGAGAGTTTATCAATCGCCACATCTTGATATGAATGTGAAAACGGTGAAAAGGTTCTACAAAGATGCTTCACGAGCCTTCTTCAATGAGTTTGGCTCGATAAGCCATCAGATAAATTAATTCAATCTGCCATGAGAGTCGATCGATCACCACATCTTGATATGAATTAAAAACAGTGAAAATGTTCTGCAAAGATGCGTCACAAACATTCATCATTGAGTTTGACTTGATAAGCCACCAGATAACCTCATTCAATTCATCATGAGAGTCGATCAATCACTACATTTTGATATAAATGTGAAAATAATGGAAAGGTTCTGCAAAGATGCATTACGAAACTCCTTCAATGAGTTTGGCTTGATAAGCCATCAGATAAACTCATTCAATCAGCTTATCTGACTATTTGGATGCCTTATCGTTATGTCGAGCTTCGATCGATCGAACAGGAGAAGGGAGACATGCTACCATTACATATGAAATAGTCAGGCTAGATAAGTCATCCTTCTGGATCAAGAAGAATGACTAGAAAGAAGAGTGCCTAAAACTATTGCTTAGGCATGCTCGACTTCAAAATATGACATATTCTTGAAAATGAGTGCAGGTTTGTATATAGAGAATAGTAAAAAAGTTAAAACCGAAGATATGCCTTTGTCAGTTCTTCAATGTTCACGTTGATGTTTGATCGGCTCGGCGTCGATCTACCCTTATGTAATCCACTGAATGAGGAAGCTTTTCTTTAGCGCTCTTCCAAGCATCTTGAATCTCAAACTCTAATCCATCTGATTGATCAGGGTGAACCTTCGATCAGAAGTGTAGTGTTAACTTGATCATGAGAAGAGTGACAAGGCTAAAACCAGAGTTCCCAACTTTCTAATTTCTTCAATGTTTACATCATGCATCATAATGTCACCTATGTTCGGTCGGCTCGGCGTTGATCGATCGTGATGTGATCCATTGAATGAGGAAGCTTTTTTTTGGCGCTCTTTCAAGCATCTTAGATCTCAAACCCTAATCCTTCTGATTGATCAGGATGAAGCTTCGATCAAAGATGTAGTGTTAACTTGATCATGAGAAGAGTGACAAGGCTAAAACTGAAGATCTGCCTTTGTCAGTTCTTCGATGTTGACATCATGCATCATAATATCAACAATGTTCGGTCAGTTTGGCGTCGATCGATCGTGATGTGATCCACTGAATGAGGAAGCTTTTCTTTGACGCTCTCTCAAGCATCTTGGACCCCAAACTCTAATACATCTGGTTGATTAGGGTCTTTGATTAGAGGTGGGATAGTATTTCTTCAAGAATATTCCATTGATTGGCGTCATAAGTGTGTAAGACGGTAAGCTCCATTTGAGTAGATCATCTCTACTACATAGGGTTCTACCCACTTAGGCTGAAATTTGCCTTTAGTCTTGTATGTTATGACCATGTGTCGTCTAACAGTTAAGGCAAGATCACCTTTTTTGAAAATCTATTTTTTGACTTCTTTGTTAAAGGTTTTTGTGATTCGAGCTTGGTAGAGCTTGATCTGTTGTTGAGTTTGAAGTCATTTATCATCTAAAGCTTCTAACTCTTAGAGGCGCAACAGATTCTTGTCCTCGTTTGTCATCACTATTGCCAGGGCAACACACAGAGATGGAATCTGAATTTTCAATGATAATATGGCTTCACATCCATATAATAAGGAGCATGTAGCCTTAGTTGGGGTTCTAACCGTTGTATGGTAAGCCCAGAGGCATTCACCCAACTTCTCGTCCCAGTATTATTGATTTTTGATATGAAATTCTTGAGAAGTTTGCTGATGGTCTTGTTGAATGCTTCTGCAAGGCTGTTAGCAGCTAGATAGTATGCCGTTGAAGACACACTTTGAATTTTGAATTTATTACAGAATCTCTGAAATACTTGGCTGACGAACTGGGGTCCATTATTATGGATGATTCATCGTGGCACGCTAAAGCGATATAGGACGTGAGGCTCGATGAACTTGACCACATCGGATGTCTTTACTTCCTTCAGAGGGATAGCTTCCGCCCATTTTGAAAAATAATCGGTTATTGTTAGAATAAACTGATGTCCTTTGGATGTTGGAAGTGGGTCTGATGATGTTTATTCCCCACATCTCAAATTGCCATGAAGAAGACGTTGGGTGAAGATGTCCTGGTGCTTGATGGATGAAGTCACTGTGGATCTGACAGGCATAACACCACTTAGCATAGGCGACGACATCAGAAATCATCTTTGCTAGTAGTAGCCAAGTCTTCGAAGTCGATCTCCAAGTTTGGGTCCGGGTTGGTGAGCTACGCATATACCATCGTGAGTTTCCCTGAGGGCTTCCTGTGCCTCTTTATGTTAAAGGCAGCGGAGCAAGATTCCATTATATGTTGGTGATATAAGGTTCACGTGATCACATTGTAGTAGAATCGATGAGCTTTCCTTCTGATGGCAATTGCCTCATTGGAGTCATCGGGTAATATGCCATATAAGACATAGTCGATGAATGAGAATCACCAATCCCTAATTTATGGACCCGTTGAGGTCTCAAAACTTCTTTGACTTGAAGACCTCGTTCTGGAATCTAATTATCTTCAAGGCGAACTTCGGAGAATACAAGTCAGTGACTGTGGAAGAGTACTTTCTACATGGCTCCGGCTGGAAGAGCCAATGAAGCGGCAAGGGAAGCCAGTGCATCTGCATGTGCATTTTGTTGGCGTGGTACATGATTGATGTAGAAGCTTTTGAACTTCTCTACCATATTGATGGTTGCGTTGTGGTAGGGTACCAAGTCTCTTCGTACTCTCCACGAACCTGGTTGACGATAAGTTTTGAATCATTGTATGCTTCGGGATGCTTGACACTAATTCTTCTGCAAGTTGCATACCGATTAACAGAGCATTGTATTTCGCAACGTTATTGGAACACAGCTCAGCTAACGAGAATGCGCGAGGAATCATGTAGTTCTATGGAGATACAAGTACTACTCCCACTCCTGCTATGATGTTTCCTCTATGACCCGTTCTTGATGCGCCATCGAAGAATAGTTGCCAGATTTGTTCTTCGAAGGATGGCTGGGTCATGCAAACTTCAGCAATCTCGTCTGGAAGATCTTCATGAAGTTTAGTTGTTTTTAGATCTGGATGTTTACCAAGAAATCTGTCACAACTTGACTTTTTGTAGCTTTCTGCGGCAGAAACTGCATCTCATATTGCGAGAGTAATATAGTCCACTTTGTCAATTAACCATTTAACAAAGATGGCTTTGTCATAATCAATCTTAATGGATTAACTTTTGAGATGACATGAATAGTCTGACTCACAAGATAGTGTCGCATCTTCTGGACGGCGAAAACCAAAGCTAGACACTCTTTTTTGACCGGATTGTAGTGATGCCCAGCTCCGATCATGGTCCTACGTAGGTAGTAAATTGCTTGCTCATATCTCTCATCATTATTCTGGGCTAGTAAAGCGCCCAAGGAATAATCCGTAACTCTAACTTATATTAAGAATGGTTTTCCTGATACTGGAGCTACCAGGACAGGTGGATGCGTGATGTATCACTTGATTTTCTCGAATACTTGTTGGCAAACACTGTCCCATACAAACGAGATTCCCTTCCTCATCAACTTAGTGAAAGGTTGGCAACGTTCTGAAAGATTTGATAAGAATCTATAGATATAGGTCAGACGTCCCTGCAATCCTCTAAGTTCTTTGAAATTCCTTGGAGGATGCATTTCCTGAATAGTATGGACTTTCTCAGGGTCGAGATGGATTTCTTTGGATGTAACAACAAATCCAAGGAACTTGCCACTGGCCACCCTCAGTAAGGACTTGGGGTCTGTTTGGTTGTCGTAATTGGCCGTAATTTTTAATTCGTAATTGGTAAAATCTTTTACAGTTGTAAATGAGTTACATGCATGTAAGGTTTACGGTGTTTGGTTGGTAATATAAAGTTGTAAGTGGGAAAGTGTATTGTATTTTACGGTGTTTAGTTGTCGTAATGTAAGTGAAAAAATTGACCACAAAATTAAGTATTTAGTGATTTAAAAAGTTTTAATATTGCAAATAAATATTAAAATTGCTAAATATTAAAATTTTTTAATATTAACATAAAAATAATACAAATTTGCATGACCATAAAATTAACTGTAACTGGGCTGTAAGTGAGTGGTAATTGAGTTACAAGTGAGTGGTAGTTGAGTTGTATAAGTCTTTTACGAATTACGGTCTAAACAAACGTCGTAGTTGTAATTTGGTTGTAAGTCATTTACGAATTACGGATTTTTACGCCTTTTATGGCAAAACAAACAAGCCCTTGGTTGGGTTCATCTTGAGTTGATGTGCCTGCATGATGTCGAATACTCTCTTCAGATCTGCTATGTGATCACCTTTGTCGGATTCTTCACTGCAATATCATCTACGTAGCATTTTACGGTCTTTGCGTATATGCTCGTGGAAGATTGTATTTATGGCGCGTTAGTATGTCGCACCTGCATTCTTTAAGCCAAAAGGCATCATTGTGTAGCAGTACATTCTTAGTGGTGTTCTGAAAGATGTTTGCTTCTCAACTCCTAGATACATCTTGATTTGATTATATCCTGAGAAGTCATCCATATAGGACATCCTCTCGAAACTGCACGTATTGTCAATCATGACATCCGTGATCGGGAGAGGGAACACATCATTGGGATGAGCGGAGTTCAGATCGCGGAAGTCAATACAAATTCAGATCTTCTCGTTCTTCTTGGGGATGAGAACAATGTTGGCAAGCAAATTAGGATGTTGCTCCTTCCTGATAAAATTGGAGTCTATGAGCTTCCTGACTTCTGATTTGATTGCTTTCATAATCTCTGGTCTGAATCATCATTGTTGTTGCTTGATTGGCTTCATGTCCGGATTGATGTTGAGACAATGCATAACGACCTGTAGATCGAGATCAGGCATGTCCTCATAGTTCCCAGCGAAGACGTCTGTAAACTTCTGTATGAGACGTATTATGCCTTCTGTCTCAAAAGGTGATAAGCTTTTGCTTATGAAGATGAGCTTAGAATTAGCCTCATTTATCAGATTGACCTGGATCACCTTATCTTCTATGGGCGGATCATGCTACTCGAAGCGGATGTCTCAGAGAGCATTCAGGTATTTGATTCAGGGATCAGTGTCCGACTGGATCATTTCTTCATCTTCATCTTCATTTTCCAGATGACTAGCTGAAATCATATTCACTGAAAGATCTTCAAAGATAGCACCGATACTGACATCTGACTCCTACGATGATGAGCCTGATGAGTGATCATGATATAATGATCCTTCAAACTCAGAGTTTGATGTGATTGGAGTTAATACATAGCCTAATCCCCTCCGAATTTGATGATAGTAATCGGGGGCTTTCCCTTTTGGCACGAAAGATCGAAGTAGTATTCGTCTTCCTTTACCGAAGTTCAAGCCAGACCTTTTGGTAAGGTTATATCACATTTTCTCCATCGTACGATGTGCTCTTGGCTCGTAATGAGAGAATTGTGGAGATTCATTGTTGTCTTCTGAACTTTCATGAGTCATTGGGTCAGACTCGAATTTTCTGAATATAATTGGTTTCTGACCCTTGTGTTTGGTTGACACTTCAAAGAAAGCTCATTAACATTGATGGTCTTTTCGTGCACCATGAAAGATAACCTTATAGGTGCATGCAATAATGTTAAAGCGTCTATTGCAGGCCAAGGATCACTATCAATACAGAATCAGAGGCTAAAACAGAGGTAAGTCAAATCTAAATTCTCATGATAAACCACTCGCCTTTAACATTGACGGTGTTATTGAAATCAAGCTTATCAATGCTCATTTGTAACGCCCCAATCCGGCATGTACGGAGACGTTACTGTGACGTATATACGCAGGTCAGAAATAACCTCACGTATATACGCTAAGCATCAGTACAAACAAGAATCAGAGTACGGAAGCACGTGACGATATACATTCCAACATAAGGATTACAAAGTTATTACAGAGCGTGATATACTGGTACATGTACATTATATCACAGCCAGGTACAAAAGTGAAATTTACAATTTGCACAGCAAAAGGTGCTCAGGGCTGAGAAGAAGATCCCCGAGCTTGCAGGAAGATTCAGGAACAGAAGGACTAGGACAAGTCAGCCTGCTCCGAGAGATAGGCTTGGTCTTCGGTGGAGGGCTCCGCTTCAATCCAGGCTTCAGAACCTGAACATGCAAGTTCAGGGGAGTCAGAAACTCCCTAACAAATAGACAGGTGAATGCCAAGTGTCGTACAGAGATAAGTATATGCGTGTTGATATGATCAAAATAATATTAAGCATCAAGAACTGTGTCGAGAGTACATGTACAGTAAGCAAGAAATGGAAACATAAGATGAAAGTGATGAGGGCTGAATAAATCTATTGCTGCCATTTTTAATATTTATACTTATTACTCATCCTACCCATATGTCTAGGTATGTGTAATAGCGTCCCAGCACACATACATCCACATATGAGTAAATCAAGACTGTTATTGGAAACCAACGGGGGTATCAACGAACAATGTTTACAGTGGGTCCCGTGCATACCCGGGACCACGGCCCAGGATTGTTCCGTTGCTGGAGGACGGAACCTGCCGCAAGGCGTACAGTAGGGTCTTATAGGATACCCTTATCAAGATGATACCAGGAAGGAGGGAGCCAGCGCTCCCCTCGGTCGCCTGGAGGCCCTCAGGTCAAACCGGAAATGTAGTTGCACAACATACCTAAAACCACTGTAAACACGAACATATATTGATAGCCGCAAATTTTCCCCGATCCGATTCAAGTGGTTTCTTTTTATGATTTATTGTGTAATTATCAATTTACGGGAAAGCAAGCGCATGACAAGATCAGGAGTTCAAGAGTACAAGAGTATTATAATTTCAAGTCACAGGATTCCCGTAAATATGATAATCGCAAGCTAAGTATCAATATGCCATAACGAGGCGAGCATCAAGTAGTAGCATAACAGGTGCCATGAGACATATGCCTGAGAGGTGATGTTAAGCAGGCGTCAAGTGATAGCATGATACATGCAAATGTGCAAGTAAAATAATATATATTAGTCAACATGACGAAGTAGAAAGATCAGAAGGAGAGCGAGAACACTCACCTAAAACTTCAAGAAATACCAGGAAATCCCAACTCTGAAATCCAGGGAATCAATGCGTTTAAATATTTATGGAGGAGGAGAGAGAATGAAGACGCGAAAATCGCATACGCGGGAGTCGCGTTGCGTAGATGTCATAAACGCACGGTTCGAGACCCGCGTTTCAGTAAGGACACAAGGAGAACGTAGACGCGAGCGCGTGCTTCGCGTTCGCGTTAATACATGAACGCGTAGATTACGTTAAATATCTCCGCGTTTAAAACAGGAGAGAAAGAGAGAGATAGAGAAATGAGGGAGACGGAGAGAGAGAGACGCAGGAAAGAGAGAGGGGGAGACGCAGGTTTAGAAAAGAAAAGAAAAGAAAAGAAAATGGAAGGAAAAGAAAGAAGGAAGGAAAGAAAGAAAGAAAGAAGAGAAGGGGGAGGTAGGCCGACCGTGGCTTGGCCGGTGTTCGCCGGCGGCGACCGGAGTTGGCCGGAGTTGGGTGGCCAAGGCCCCAAAAGAGAAGGAGGTTGATGGTGCAAGTATAGTTCAAATGAAAAAAATGAAGATTTGAAAATGGTGTTTCGGAGGACGAACCTATAGTTCGTTGGAAAGAGAATGGCGAGGAGAAGAAGATGGTATGGTTGGTGGTGGTTAAGGTGGTGTAGGTGGTGGTGGAGATGGTGGTGAAGTTTTGGAAGTAATGGGTTGTTTTGGTTGGAAATGGAGGAAGAAGATGGTGTTGTGGTTGTTGTTGTAGTTGGAATGGAGGAGTAGATGGAGGGGAGAATGGTGGAGGAAATGGTGGTGGAGAAAGGTGGAGAAGATGGGTTGTAATGGCCGGCCAAGGGAAGCTTGGTTGGTTGTGTTTGCTGTTGGAGGCTTGCTGGAAATGGAAGAAGGAAGAAAAGAGATGAAAGAGAGAGGAAGAAATGGGGGTGGTTATATAAAGGAGGGAAAAACTAATATAATATTGCCATTGAAATTATTATAGAATGAAACTTGCGTTTCAACCAAAGAGTTGCGTCCTTCACAAAAGGCCGCGTCCCATTCCAAGAAATCCGCGTCTTGGCAATAATAGACGCAGTGAAAAACTTGCGTCTAGGGAAAATGAAAGTTGCGTTTACAGAAAAGACAAAAAGGCATGGGTGATTTGAATTGGGTTGATTTCTTTGAAGAACGGAACATTAAATGCGGAATGGAGAGAGTCTCCGCATTAATTGATGAACCCAGAGTTGGTGGATCTCGCATCAGGTAAGGAGAGAGAAAAAATAAAATATCTGGATAGAATTCCGGTATCTGGAAAAACACCGGTAACTCAGGAAAAGCCCGAAAAATGAAGTACCTTGAAAAGCTTCCCAAAAATTTCAAAAATAATAAATATTATTTAAAAATTTTTAGTGAAATCGGTTTTCTGAAATTCAATCTCATCTTCAAGATAGAAATCCTGAAGTCAACCGTTGACACCGGCCTGCACCGGGTTGGCCGGATTTTGATAAAATCTGAAAAATCCGAGAAAATGCCTGAAAGAAGAAAATATAATTTTAAGAAGAAATATGAAAACAGAATCTAAAAATTTGATTCCAATTGTAAACTAAAATTTCTGGAATCAACCAGTAATACTGGTCGACACCAAATTCAGGGGAATTTTGATAAATTTTAAAAATTCTCAAAAAATTCATTTAGATAGAAAACATTATTTTAAGAAATAATGTGAAAGCTGTTTTTAGATTTTCAACTCCATTTGTGAATTAAAAATCTGAAAGTCGGTCAGCGACACTGGTCGACACCGGTTTTGAAGATTTACAATTTAATTCTGAAAAATTCCAGAAAATCATGAAAAATCTAGAATATTAAAAAATAATATTTGAAACTGAACTCGGTCAAATCTGAATACCAAAAAGGTCAAATCATGCAGTACTGCTATATGAGTAAGAATTTAAATAACAGAAAATAAATAAATAAATAAATAAATAAAAAATAAAAAAATATGCTCAAAAAATCAGGACACATAGTTGTGTACGTATACTGAGGATGGGGTGTTACAATCCATCCACCTTATCAAAAAATTTCGTCCTCGAAATTTCGATATTGGGGATGTGAAGGCAGAAAAGAATAGGGGTAAGGAATTTTACCAACTAAGATGGAAAGAGTTGGGGGTAACGTTCACGAATAATATCCTCTCGTTCCCATGTAGTTTCTCCTGGGGCATGTCTATTCCAAGAAACTAGTACCAATGGAATTGCCCGATTTTTCAATGTTTTAACACTTCTGTCCAGAATGGCCATCGGCTGCTCCTTGTAGGATAAATCTGGTTGTAGTTCCAATTCTGAGTGATCTAGAATGTGACTCTTATCCTTGACATACTTTCTCAACTGTGATATATGGAATACATTATGTACTCCTTCTAAAGATGTTGGCAATGCCAATCGGTAAGCCACATCTCCCACACGATCCAAAATTTCAAATGGGCCGATGTATCTTGGACTAAGTTTTCCGCGAGTACCGAACCGGATTACCCTTTGGTTGGTGATATCCTTAAAAATACATGATCACCTGTTCTGAATTCTAATGATCTTCTATTAGTGTCTGCCCAACTCTTCTGTCGGCTCTGTGCTGCCCGGAGATGATCTCTGATAATTCGGACTTTATCTGTTGTCTGAACTAGAATATCTGGTCCCATAAGTCTTCTTTCGCCGATTTCATCCCAACATATTGGCGACCTGCATTTCCTACCATATAGTGCTTCAAATGGTGCCATCTTGATACTGGCCTGATAGCTGTTATTATAAGAGAATTCTACCAAATGAATATAGTCTTCCCATGACCCTTTAAATTCTATCATGCAGGCTCGTAACATGTCTTCAAGGATTTGGATAGTTCGTTCAGATTGTCCATCTGTCTGGGGATGATATGAGGTACTGAATTTTAGACGAGTTCCTAAATTTTCTTGGAGACTTTCCCAGAAATGCGATCGGAATCTCGTGTCTCTATCTGACACGATGCTAACTGGAACTCCATGTAGACGAACGATTTCTTTCATATATTTATCTGCAAGAACGTCTGTTGACTGACCTACTCTGAAAGGTAGGAAGTGAGCTGCTTTGTGAGGCGATCAACGATTACCCATACTGCATTGTTACCCTTAGGACTACGGGGTAGAGCTGTAACAAAATCCATAGTGATATGTTCCCACTTCCATTCGGGTATCGGTAATGGTTGTAGAAGTCCAGCTGTTCTCTGATGTTCTACCTTTATTTGCTGACAAACCAAACATTTTGCCACGTACTGGGCTATCTCCCTCTTCATGGCATTCCACCAAAACTTCTGCTTCAAGTCTTGATACATTTTATTTCCTCCTGGGTGTATGGAATACGCCGAACTGTGTGCTTCTGCCAGAACTTTCTGCCGGACTCCCCCTTGTGGTACACAGATTCTGTTACCAAAGTAAAATGCACCATCCGAATGAATACAGATATCTATCCTTAATCCAGCTTCTACTTGAGCCCTGAATTTCTGTAATCTGGGGTCTCCCTTTTGGGCTTCCTTAATTTCACTTATCAGGGTTGGTTGAATCTGGAAGGTCATTAGTTGACCTGACTCATCAGCTCCTTGTATTAGCATCAAGTCTAACTTTATGATTTCTCGAAGCAATTCCTTCTGTTGAGTAAGTTGTACTAATACTTTATTCTCTGGTCTCCTGCTTAATGCATCTGGGACTGTATTGTCCTTACCAGGATGGTACTGTAAGTCTATGTCATAGTCGGCCATCAATTCAAGCCATCATTGTTGTCTCATGTTTAATTCTTTCTGTGTGAAGATATACTTAAGGCTCTTATGATCAGTATAGATCAATACTTTGTCCCCCAGAAGGTAGTGTCTGCAGATCTTCAATGCAAATATTACCGCCGCCAGTTCTAAGTCATGTGTTGGGTAATTTCTCTCATGTGGTTTCAATTGCCTAGATGCATAAGCTATGACATGACCATGCTGCATTAATACACATCCTAGGCCTTTTCCGGATGCATCACTATATATAACCATCCCTCCTGTTCCCGAGGGAGTCTTCAAGATTGGAGCTGAAATTAGTCTCTCTTTTAATTGTTCGAATGCTGTAGTACATTCTTCTGACCATAGGTACCTTTCTCCCTTTCTGGTGAGCTTTGTTAATGGGGCTGCGATTTGGAGAAGTCTTGTACAAATCTTCTGTAATATCCGGCTAATCCAATAAAGCTTTTAATTTCTGTTGCTGTCCTTGGGATTGGCCAATCTTTTACTGCCTGGATCTTGTTAGGGTCGACTGAAATTCCTTCTTCTGAAACTACATGACCCAAGAAAGCTATACGGTCTAACCAGAACTCACACTTGCTTTGCTTAGCATAAACTTGTTCCTGCCGAAGAGTCTCTATTCTCAAGTGTTCTGCATGCTCTCTGTCATTTTTTAAATATATCAAGATATCGTCGATGAACACCACGACAAATTGGTCCAAATATGGCGAGAAAACTCGGTTCATCAAATCCATAAAGACAGCCGGGGCATTGGTCACTCCGAAGGTCATGACTAGAAATTCGTAATGACTATAGCGAGTTCGGAATGCTGTCTTTGGAATATCTTCTTTCTTCACTTTCAGTTGGTGATAACCTGATTGTAAATCCAATTTTGAAAACACTCGGGCCCCATGAAGTTGATAAAAAAGATCATCAATTCTTGGTAAGGGATACTTATTCTTGATGGTAACTTTGTTTAACTCTCTGTAGTCTATACACAACCGCTTACCACCATCTTCTTGTTGGCCAATAGCACTGGAGCTCCCCATGGTGAAGTACTTGGTCTAATCAATCCCTTGTCAGAATATTCCTTTAACTGCCTCTTTAGAACTTCTAGTTCAGTGGGCGTCATTCTGTATGGAGCTTTAGATATTGGGACTGTGCCCGGAATGATATCAATAGAGAACTCAATTACTCTATCGGGTGGAAGTCCTGAGATTTCATTAAATACTTCTGGAAACTCATTCCAAACTGGTACTCTCTTTTTCTGGATCTCAGCAGCAGTCATCTGTGTTTTACCCTTGGCAGGTTTATGTTCTCCTTTAAATTGGAACTCAGGTTGAAGCGGTATTCTGAAAATGACTCTCTTGTTTCGACAATCAATGACCGCATGGTATTTGCTGAGCCAAGTCATACCTAGGATTATGTCGTACCCTTTAGTATCCAGCACGAGCGTATCCACTGCTAATGTCCTGTTACACAGTTCCACCGGACAATCTACACAAATTCTGTTAGAGATGACTACCCCATTACCGGTACTAATCTCCCACTGGTGGTCAAAATATTCAACAGGTATAGAGTGCAAAGCAGTGAAACTATCTGATATGTAACAATGAGAAGCGCTAGAATCAAAGAGGGCTAAAACAGGTTTAGAGTGCACCATAATCTTACCTGTTACCACCTCTCCAGAAGTTTGGGCCTCTTCCGCTGTCAAGTTGTAGGCCCGTCCTCTTCCACGACCTGTTGTTGTTCTTCCTCCCCTTGGAGCTGGGCGAAAAACCCGTTGTTGTGGAGGGAGAGGGGCCCTTCTAACCATCGGCCCTGGGTTTCTCTGTCCAATGGCTACTGGAGGTGCCGGTAAGGTTCGGTTCATCATCCCAGTTCTCTTATGGGGACAGCCTTCTATTGTGTGATCACCAGATCCACATGCCAGGCATAACCCATTAGCCCTGCGACAATCCTTTTGCAAGTGACCTGGCCTCTGGCAATAATTACAAACAGGAATTATTTGAGTTGTCTAAGGAGGGGCTGGTCGAAATGATCGTCTAATCATCGGGACTTTTGCAGCTCTGACTGGACCTCCTCCGCCCAATTGCTGGAATGGCCTCTTCATGGCCTGTTTCCTCCTCTGATCAAGATTCTTTTTCTCCAGTCCTCGCTCCACTTCTCGAGCTACAGTGAGGACCTGGGAATATGTTTTTAGCTGTTGGGGAATCAAAAGGACTTGAATATCCATTTGTAAGCCCTGCTGAAATCTGCTTGCCCGTTTCTCTTCGTCGGCTATCATATACGGAGCAAAATGACTCAGCCTTAAGAACTCAGCAGCATATTCATCAACAGATCGATTCCATTGTTGAAGTCGGATGAATTGCTCTTCCATCTCCTTCTGAGCTGTGGTAGGGAAGAATCTATCATAAAAGCTCTTAGAGAACTGGTCCCAAGTGATGGGTTTATCCAGTCTCGCTTCTTCAGCTAGCCACCAGTTTCTGGCCACATCCTTTAGTTGGATCTTGGCGACCTCCACCTGATCTTCCTCTGGAACTCTTGCTGCCTTCAAGAGATCTGTGGTGTCGATTAGCCATTGCTCGGCATCTAGTGATCTCTCTCCCCCTGTAAATATTGCCGGCTGCAACCTCCTGAAGTCTGACACGTTGCCCGGCCTTCGTTCCTGAGGAGCTGCTATCAATCCTTGCAGAAGGAGTTCGGTCTGTCTTTGTTGATTCTCCACCATATTTTGGATAACTCTTAGAATATCAGCATTTCCCCTGCGGGCCCGTCCTGTGGCTGCCCGGAGTTGTTACGTCCTGACCTTCTATCCATATCTATGTTGGTAAAAGATGTCTGAAAGAGGGGTGAAAGCAAAAGATAGATGGACTTTAGGAATCAAGGGAAGGAATATCAGGAAGAAATGGATAACTTTGTACATTGTAGTTGGAATGTAAACCGAAACTCATGTATCCCAACTGCAAATTAAGATCCCATTAATTTGCAATTTGGTTGTACTGTAGGTGTGAGAGCCTGGGCTCTGATACCAACCTGTAACGCCCCAATCCGACGTTACTGCGACGTATATACATACGCAGGTCAGAAATAACCTCACGTATATACGCTAAGCATCAGTACAAACAAGAATCAGAGTACGGAAGCACGTGACAATATACATTCCAACATAAGGATTACAAAGTTATTACAGAGCGTGATATACTGGTACATGTACATTATATCACAGCCAGGTACAAAAGTGAAATTTACAATTTGCACAGCAAAAGGTGCTCACGGGCTGAGAAGAAGATCCCCGAGCTTGCAGGATGATTCAGGAACAGAATGACTAGGACAAGTCAGCCTGCTCCGAGAGATAGGCTTGGTCTTCGGTGGAGGGCTCCGCTTCAATCCAGGCTTCAGCACCTGAACATGCAAGTTCAGGGGAGTCAGAAACTCCCTAACAAATAGACAGGTGAATGCCAAGTGTCGTACAGAGATAAGTATATGCGTGTTGATATGATCAAAATAATATTAAGCATCAAGAACTGTGTCGAGAATACATGTACAGTAAGTAAGAAATCGAAACATAAGATGAACGTGATGAGGGCTGAATAAATCTATTGCTGCTATTTTTAATATTTATACTTATTACTCGTCCTACCCATATGTCTAGGTATGTGTAATAGCGTCCCAGCACACATACATCCACATATGAGTAAATCGAGACTGTTATTGGAAACCAACGGGGGTATCAACGAACAATGTTTACAGTGGGTCCCGTGCATACCCGGGACCACGGCCCAAGATTGTTCCGTTGCTGGAGGACGGAACCTGCCGCAAGGCGTACAGTAGGGTCTTATAGGATGCCCTTATCAAGATGATACCAGGAAGGAGGGAGCCAGCGCTCCCCTCGGTCGCCTGGAGGCCCTCAGGTCAAACTGGAAATGTAGTTGCACAACATACCTAAAACCACTGTAAACACGACCATATATTGATAGCCGCAAGTTTCCCCCAACCCGATTCAAGTGGTTTCTTTTTATGATTTATTGTGTAATTATCAATTTACGGGAAAGCAAGCGCATGACAAGATCAGGAGTTCAAGAGTACAAGAGTATTATAATTTCAAGTCACAGGATTCCCGTAAATATGATAATCGCAAGCTAAGTATCAATATGCCATAACGAGGCGAGCAACAAGTAGTAGCATAACAGGTGCCATGAGACATATGCCTGAGAGGTGATGTTAAGCAGGCGTCAAGTGATAGCATGATACATGCAAATGTGCAAGTAAAATAATATAATATTAGTCAACATGACGAAGCAGAAAGATCAGAAGGAGAGCGAGAACACTCGCCTAAACTTCAAGAAATACCAGGAAATCCCAACTCTGAAATCCAGGGAATCAATGCGTTTAAATATTTATGGAGGAGGAGAGAGAATGAAGACGCGAAAATCGCATACGCTGGAGTCGCGTTTCGTAGATGTCACAAACGCACGGTTCGAGACCCGCGTTTCAGCAAGGACACGAGGAGAACGTAGACGCGAGCGCGTGCTCCGCGTTCACGTTAATACATGAACGCGTAGATTGCGTTAAAGATCTCCGCGTTTAAAACAGGAGAGAAAGAGAGAGACAGAGAAATGAGGGAGACGCAGAGAGAGAGAGACGCAGGAAAGAGAGAGGGGGAGACGCAGGTTTAGAAAAGAAAAGAAAATGGAAGGAAAAGAAAGAAGGAAGGAAAGAAAGAAATGCAAAGGAAAGAAAGAAAGAAAGAAGAGAAGGGGGAGGTAGGCTGACCGTGGCTTGGCCGGTGTTCGCCGGCGGCGACCGGAGTTGGCCGGAGTTGGGTGGCCAAGGCCCCAAAAGAGAAGGAGGTTGATGGTGCAAGTATAGTTCAAATGAAAAAAATGAAGATTTGAAAATGGTGTTTCGGAGGACGAACCTATAGTTCGTTGGAAAGAGAATGGCGAGGAGAAGAAGATGGTATGGTTGGTGGTGGTTAAGGTGGTGTAGGTGGTGGTGGAGATGGTGGTGAAGTTTTGAAAGTAATGGGTTGTTTTTGGTTGGAAATGGAGGAAGAAGATGGTGTTGTGGTTGTTGTTGTAGTTGGAATGAAGGAGTAGATGGAGGGGAGAATGGTGGAGGAAATGGTAGTGGAGAAAGGTGGAGAAGATGGTTGTAATGGCGGCAAGGGAAGCTTGGTTGGCTGTGTTTGCTGTTGTAGGCTTGCTGGAAATGGAAGAAGGAAGAAAAGAGATGAAAGAGAGAGGAAGAAATGGGGGTGGTTATATAAAGGAGGGAAAAACTAATATAATATTGCCATTGAAATTATTATAGAATGAAACTTGCGTTTCAACCAAAGAGTTGCGTCCTTCACAAAAGGCCGCGTCCCATTCCAAGAAATCCGCGTCTTGACAATAATAGACGCAGTGAAAAACTTGCGTCTAGGGAAAATGAAAGTTGCGTTTACAGAAAAGACAAAAAGGCATGGGTGATTTGAACTGGGTTGATTTCTTTGAAGAACGGAACATTAAATGCGGAATGGAGAGGGTCTCCGCATTAATTGATGAACCCAGAGTTGGTGGATCTCGCGTCAGGTAAGGAGAGAGAAAAAGTAAAATATCCGGATAGAATTCCGGTATCTGGGAAAACACCGGTAACTCAGGAAAAGCCGAAAAATGAAGTACCTTGAAAAGTTTCCCAAAAAATTTTAAAAATAATAAATATTATTTAAAGATTTTTGGTGAAATCGATTTTCTGAAATTCAATCTCATCTTCAAGATAAAAATCCTGAAGTCAACCGTTGACACCGGCCTGCACCGGGTCAGCCGGATTTTGATAAAATCTGAAAAATCCGAGAAAATGCCTAAAAGAAGAAAATATAATTTTAAGAAGAAATATAAAAGCGGAATCTAGAAATTTGATTCCAATTGTAAACTAAAATTTCTGGAATCAACCAGTAATACTGGCCGACACCAAATCCAGGGGAATTTTGATAAATTTTAAAAATTCTCAAAAAATTCATTTAGATAGAAAACATTATTTTAAGAAATAATGTGAAAGCCATTTTTAGATTTTCAACTCCATTTGTGAATTAAAAATCTGAAAGTCGGTCAGCGACACTGGTCGACACCGGTTTTGAAGATTTACAATTTAATTCTAAAAAATTCCAGAAAATCATGAAAAATCTAGAATATTAAAAATAATATTTGAAACTAAAATCGGTCAAATCTGAATACCAAAAAGGTCAAATCATGCAGTACTGCTATATGAGTAAGAATTTAAATAACAGAAAATAAATAAATAAATAAATAATAAAAATAAAAAATACGCTCAAAAATCAGGACACATAGTTGTGTACGTATACTGAGGATGGGGTGTTACATCATTACTAGTGGATTTATTTTTTAGAGATACTCTTCTTCTGGTTTTGGTTCGATGTCAGCTTCATTACCAGAGCCAGGGTCTTCTGAAATGGGATTCTCATCAGTCTCAAGAGAATCTTGATAGAGGAGAGAATCAGTGAAGTAATTCTTGACTCCTTTAAACGGATGCTTCTCAACAATCAACGTTCTCGCTTTACCATCTTCTTCGACGTATTTCATAACCTAATGAAGAGTTGACGGGACAATGAAGTTGTGATGAATCCATGGTCGTCCTAGTAGCAAATTATATGAGGTGTCGGCGTCAATGATGTAGCATGTCACCTCAGATCTCATGTCTCCAATTTGATATCTGAGTTTGATTTTTCTCATTGGGCGTGTACCATTGGCATTGAAATCATAAATGATAGTTTGAGTGACACTTAATCGGTGGGTGGGAATCTCCAATGATGTATGACCCTGCGGAGCATAATGCTCAATGCCAACCTTGGATCAACTTGAATACGACTCACTTCAGATGATCTGATATACTCTGTATAGTACAAGGGTCTATCATGTTTCCCTTTGATCTGCATTTTGTTAGGGGTAAATGTTATGCAGGGAAAATCTTCAAAGGTTTGGAAGCAGTGTCCTTCATTCTCCTGTTCAAGTCCAGTCAGTATTTGGGCGATGAAAGCCTCTGAATCGTCTAGGGTTTCCCTGAGAGCTTCTCTTGTTGACTTTGAAAGTCCTAGGAGCTCGTAGAGAGTGATTATGCCCGAGATGTTGGCCAATTGAGCCAAGATGTCAAAGCGGTAAGGTGTTGATGATCCTTTTAATTATCTTTCGGAAGAGCCTTGGCATACTAAAGCTATTTCTGCTTCTCCACAGGTTGCTTCATGAGTTGCTTCACTGGTTCTTTGGCCAGCTTGGATGAACTAGCCACAGCTTCATGGTACTTTTTCAAGTACTGCTGGCCAGACCAAGTCCTTGTCATGAGCGGAGTCTTGCTCCGCGTGAGGACACCGCAGCGAGGATAGTTCTCTCTTCTTCAGAATCTATAAGAGAGGCGATATCGGTATTTGCTTCTCTAGAGGAAGTGCACACCACATTGCAAGTAGAGGTTCTTGCTTTGCCTCTGGACTTCATGTTGGTCACTATAGTCCACTGCTAGTTCTGGACGAGATTGGGATGAACCTACATAATCCCTCTTTAAAGAGTGGGGACGGGAACTAGACCTTTCTCCCTTTTGTTATGGGAATCAGTATTGATCACTCTTAGTTCCCCTTTCAGGATGAAAAACACTCCGGTTGGCGCTGGCAGGAGATCTCGACCAAATTGAAGGGGTGGCATTGTTGTCATATTGGTATCACCTTCTTCTGTTATGGACGGAGTTTGAGTACTTCCGCATCAATCAGAGCCTGGAGTACATCGTTGAATATGTAGCAACTTTTGGTGGGATGCCCTGACATCCTATGGTACAAATAGTAGTTAGGGTCGTCTGTTTTGCTCACCGCTTCAGGACGCTTCGCTTCTGGAAGCTTGAGCCGGTTGCTCTTCTGAATCAATTTGAAGAAAGATACAACATGTTCATCTTTGAACGAGTACTGCTAGTTGGCATGTGCTTCATTCGAGGAATTACGCCCTCTAGCTGGCTGGGGCTTGGCAGATGAAGTAGTTTCTGTTGCCAAAGTATATCTTCTTTTAAATTGCAAAGATTGCTCCGGTGTACACCTGGCCTAGGCTTACTTTCCTTCTTTTCAGCTTTAACCCTTGCAACGATTTCATTTGCCTGCTCGCCCTGTAAGACGAGCTGCGTTCAGGTACAACATTCGACCATTCTTACCTGAGCGAAGAGGGCGATTTGGAGGTTGTGGCGGCATGTCTCCACCAGTGTAGACTGGGTCATGCTGCTTGGTCATTGGAGTGTCATGCTTCAGAATCTCTCGACAAATGTCTTAATAGATTCTCCTTTCTTCTGCTTTGTAGCAAGAAGAGCCGGGACTGAGATTTCTGTAATATTTTCAAAGAAACGAGCCAAAAATAGCTTCTCTAGGTCGATCCATGTCTTGATAGAGCCAGCAGGAAGCTTCATGAATAATTCGAAGGCTACCCCTTTGAGGGTGCCAATGAATAAACGAGTCATAATGGCATCGTTTGATATTAAATTTCTGGTTTGAGATTTAAAGTAGTATATATGTTGGTTCAGTGACCCTCTACCATTAAAGGCGTGCTGGGTCGGTGCCTTGAATTTGGGGGGATAAGGAGCAGCATCCCACTCTACCGGATATGGCCGAACTATTCCTGCCTCATAGAGATTACTTTGGTTAGCAGTGGATTTTAAGCGTTTCTTCAGTTCGTTCATCCGCTTAGAGTGACGGCCTCCATTTTCTGAACCATCCTCCTCTTCAGATGAAGATTTGAAAGGCTCAGTATTGGAGTTATTCTCACTTTCAGTCCTTTTAGACGTAGATTTCTCACCCTCTTTCCCTTTGCCCTTACTAGAAGAACCCTTGGCTTTTGGCTTCTTCATCTTCTTCTTAAGCAGTTGGGCCAACCTCTGCTTAAAAATATCAATAGATTCTTATTGAGCATCATATCGAACTGATCTTTCTTGCTTGAGCCTACTCTTCGAATCTCTTGGAAACCTCTTTGGGAGTGCCAGCCATATATGCGAAGGCCCCTCTCTATGGAAAAGTTAGATGCCTGGGATCCCGCAGTAGCAAAATATGCCTCACTTTCTTCAATTCCCCTGGCCAGGGCACTGTAGTCTACCGGGGATATTGCACTTGTCCGGATGTGAGTGTGATGGTACACTCCCTCTAGTTCGATTAGTATTTCTTTCAAAATAAAAGAAAGTACAGTGTCAGATTCGTCCGAGCTGATAGTTGGTTGCTTCCCCTTGGACTTGCTTGGCATGATGTTAGGATCCTCCATGTTTGAAGTCACCTCAGTACTCCACATCAGAGAAAGTTCTCTTCCAACGAGAGCGGCGTCTCTTGGCTGAGTTAGAGGGTGGGGCCGCTGACAGCCGGTTAAATACCGACGGCTTGCTCGTATGAGAGCTGCAGTGGCACTTGGAGAATATTGCCATGATGAGTCGCTCACAACAGCATTGAGGAGTGATTTGATGGACACTCTGCTTCTTTGTCAAGTAGTCCCTCAGATCCGTTGTAGGGGTATCTGAAGAATAAGACTTGAACCCATATGGGTGAGGGCTTTCCATTTCAGCACTCTTCTTAGCCTTTGGAGGTTGGATGCGGATTTCACATTTGTATATTGAAACATAAAGGTCGCGTTCGAACAGGCCTTAGTCCTCACGCGAGTCTCGCGTTCAGGCAGAGAGACGCGGACCTTGCGTTTTGGTTAGCCGAAGGCTGAACGTGAGTCTCGCATTCTGGTAGTGAAACACGGATCTCACGCTTTGGTTGATAAATGCGGACCTCGCGTTTTGGCTTGGCCAAAGGCTGAACGCGAGTCTCGCGTTGTTATAGTGAAATGCGGACCTCGCGTTTTGGCTGATAAACGCGCGTTGGATGAACGCAAGTCTCGCGTTGAAAAACATGGGTCTCAGGCTCACGTTCACTGTCTGCAGAACAGACTGTAACTGTAGAGTCGTCAACTTGATGTCGACTAGCGCGACGCCTTTGTCGATGTTCAGCATTCCGATTGAGTCGCAAGGGTTGTTGGGAACCCCCGACAACCTGAAATTGCAGTGTTCGGAGAGAAGAGTCGTGGCGGGATTGGTCTTTACCATCTTTTTGATCATGAGCCAATACACTGGCTCTGGGGGTCTCCTGAGAGACGTTGACGCAGGCTGTGTGGGCTATACGGGATATTTTCAGAACCTCGCTGGAAGTGGCACTACTTGCGTTATAAGCAATAATGCAGGTCACATTTGGATAAGTCTCTGAAGAGACTTGAGAGCGAGTCCCCGAAGAGACCTTGCGAAATTGTCAGGTTGCCTTTGGGCTTTTGGAGCCCGAAGAGAAATTCTTCAAATCTCTCTTGGTCGAATTCGACGACGAGCAATTCGACCATTTATCCAAAGAATTTGACGTCATCCTGCCCACAATCTTTTCGTCAGTAGAAAAAACAGTCCCCAACGGAGTCACCATCTTTTGTTCCCTCAGAAAATTGAGCCGTGTAAAAATTCTTATTTACTGCAAAGAATAGTACAATGGATCAAAATTCAATTACAAAGTAGAGGAGGATTTGAGTGGATCTCATCTTTGTTTAAGGTTGGGTTCTTCATTTGTCGATAGAGAGTGAATCTTATTCTCTGTTGACCAGCTGAACGAAAATCTTCCCTTGCATCGTCTTGAGGATGCTCTCGAAGATATTGAAATAACTTCACTTGAACGCTGCAAGAGTTAAAAATTTTCTTTTAAAGAAAAGAAAATCTCTTCTTCTATCTCTCTCTCTCTCTCCCAAAATCATCCAGAAAAAGGCCAAAGAAGCCCCTTCCCTTATAGCTTTCATAGCTATTTATAGGGGGATTTAAGGATAGAATTGTCACCTAAAATCCCTTCATAATGGGGATTAACTCCCCACATTACGTGGATATTAATTGACCTAATAATAGGGTCAGTTGTAACAGAAACACTAGTCTCGCGTTAGATGCGGACCTCGTTTTCTTGTTTAGACACAGAACTCACAGGCTTCTTAGGGTCACGTCTGAGTGGGAACACAAAGCTTACAGGCTCGCATTTGATGCAAGGTGTAGAGCTACTCAGGCTCGCGTTTAATGAGCAGCGCGAGTGTCGCGTTAGCCTTTGAACGCGACCCTTGCGTTTTCTGTAGGATGATATCCGCATTTGAGTTGAGATCCATTTTTGCGTTTGATTTGAGACTCGCGTCTGAATTGGGAGTGACCCTCGTGTTTGGTGAGGTTCACGTCTAAAGTTTTGTTCTTAGTAATTTTTAGACAGCCTACAGAACCTCGAAACAAACTCTCATGTTTGTGATTGACTTCTCTTTCTTTATCTCTACTCACTCCTCTAATTCAAGTTGTGCAATTATTATGAAGTGTTTTATTGCTCTATATTGTTTGTTTTGATAGATAATTTTCATTCTACATTATTTGTCATATTTGATCCCCCAACCCTGAGCTCGAGTATAACCTTCAAGACTGAGCTGGAGGTTCCATCTTTAATCTTGAGCTCATTTTTAGCCCTGAGAAAGAGCTCGAGGTTTGACCTTCAAGTCGGAACTCGAGATTTGACCTCATTTTTGGCTCCCGAACTAGAGCTCGAGGTTTAACGTTCGAGTCGGCGCTAGAGATTCTTTGAGACTGAGCTTAATTTTTAGGCCCCTAGCTTGAGCTCGAGGTTTGAATTTCAAGAAAGAGCTTGAGGTTTTTGAGCATGAGCTCATTTTTTCTCCCAAATAAGAGCTCGAGGTTTGACCTTGAGTGAGCTCAAGATTTTTTGTGCCCGAGCTCATTTTATGGTCCTCAAACTGAAATTCAAGATTCTTGGAGATTGAGCTTATTTTTTATCCCCGAGCTGGAGCTCAAGGTTTAACCTTCAACTCAGAGTTCAAGGCTCATTTTTTGGCCCACGAACTGAAACACGGGGTTCTTTGAGCCTAAGCTCATTTTTTAACTCCCAAACAAGAGCTCGAGGTTTGACCTTCAAAAAGTAGCTTGAGGTTTTTTTTGAGTCTAAGCTCATTTTCTTGGCTCTTGACACAGAGTTTGAGGTTTGACTTTCAAGCCAGAGCTCGAGATTTTTTTAGCTGAGCTCATTTTTTGGCCCTCGAGCTTGAGCTCAACATTTGATCTCCACGCTGGAGCTCGAGTTTCTTTGAGGCCGAGGTCATTTTTATGACCTCCAAGCCAAAGGTCGAAGTTTGACCTCCGAGCCGAAGGTCAAGGTTCTTTGAGCCCTTGCTCATTTTTAGCCCATGAGCCGGAGCTCAAATTTTGACGTTCATAGCTAGAACTCGGGGTGCTTTGAGCATTAGCTCGTATTCTAGCTCTCGATCTGAAACTCAAAATTGTTGAGCTTGAACTCAATTTTTTGGTTCTCGAATCAGAGCACGGGGTTTGAACTTTAAGCCGGAAGGTTCTTTGGGCCTGAGCTCATTGGTAAGCCCCAAGTTTCAGCTCAAGGTTTGATCTTCCGGAGCCCTGTAACGCCCCGATCCCGGCGATACGGGGACGTCACTGCAACGTATATACGTAAGTCCGAAGTACCTTCCCGTATATACGCTAAGCATCAGTACAGACAAGAATCAGAGTACGGAAGCAGTGGTGCATTATACATTCCAACACATATATACAATTACAGAATTATCACCAGATGTGATCCAATATTACAATAATATTATATCACAGATGCGCAAATGCGAGAGTACAAAAGATATACAATATATATGAACGGTACAAAAGGGAGCTCACATACAAGTATACAAGGAAAAGTACAAGTATGAATAGAAAAGGACACTCACGAGTTTAAAAAGGAAAACTCGAGAGACTCACAGGGGGCCTGGAAGGATGTGGCTCAGGACGGTCGGCTGGAGATCCACGCTACTGCTGCGTTACTCTGAACACACGCTCCTAGCTCCAAGACCTGGACGTGAGAATCCAGGGGAGTCAAATAATACTCCTCAGGCGAGTGTAGAAGCAAAACCAAGTGGTGAAGCAGGGTGAGCACAATAATGCATATATCAAGTAGGAAATACTCAGGAGGCAGATAGGATAGAGCAGGTAAGAATAGACATGGCATGAGAATCATAAAACAGGAAATCCGAATAAAACCAATCCGAGCTACCAGGTAGTTATAACATAATACTCATAAAACATGAAATCCGATATAAAGTCCGGGAAAAGCAAATACGGTAAGGCACATCACGGATTCATAGCTATTTAAGATGCAGGCTTTGGTATGCGTCCCATTCCACATACCTCTACTTACAACTTAAAGAGCCGGTTATTATGACACTTTATTATTACTCGTCTTGCCCATATATCTCGGTATGTGTCTCGGTGTACGGCCAACTCACATACATCCATATATAAGCAAGTCGAGGTTGTTATTGGAAATCAGCGGTTGTATCAACGAACTATGTTTACAGTGGGTCCCGTGCATGCCCGGGACCACGGTCCAGGGTGTTCCGTTGCATGGTGACGGAACCAGCCGCAAGGCCTAACAGGAGGGACTTATGTATGCCCTATAATAACAGGAATAAGGGAGCCAGCTCTCCCCTCGGTCCCCTGGAGGCCCTCAGGTCAGACCGGAACATGATTGTACAATATACCTAATACCACTGTAAACACGAACACATATCGATATCCGCATGTTTCCCCCGACCCAATACAAGTTGGTCCTTTTTAGGATTCATTAGTTTAATTATCACTTTACGGGAAAAACAGGAAATAGACATGATCAGGAATCAGGAGTACATAAATACTATATAGTCAAGTCACTGCATGTAAAGCAGGAAAACAAGTCACTGATCATGACACAGAATCATAAGTCAAGGTCCCCGTAAAGATGATAATCACAAGTTAAGTTATCATGCTGGGTGTCAAGTGATAGCATGATAGGATGATGATATTAAGCAAGTAATAAGCATATCAAAGGATTGATAATAGTCAGGTAAGTCATGACATAATAAAAAGGGTCTTGCCAAATAGTGGCATGGCAGGTGGTTAGATGATAACACAGTTGCCAAGTGATATACATATGATAAATGGTAGCACATACTGACAGGTCTAAAATAATGCCAAGTGGTAATGTAAAAGCAATGACCCAAAGTCCAACAAGTCCAACGACCACGAAGGGTCGGCCACGCATAGCATAAATCAATAAAAGATATAAAGCATGAAATACAATACATGAAGACTAGAGCGAGAATACTATCATAATCAATGGAATGAGAAGTAAGAGGGTAGCGAGTGAGAACACTCGCCTGAGTCACCAATATACCGAAATATCCGAAATCCACGGAAGCTTGGGATGCGCCACAAAACCTGATATAAATATGTAGAGTGAAGAGGAGAGAGAAAGAGAGAAGGGAAGATGATGTTTGTCAAGTGACAAGTCAAGTAACACCAACATATGATATAAGTCTAGAGGATAAGGTTCATATTCAAGAAAGGAATCAACTATGACAGACAGGCAAAGTTAGTCGACTAGGATGGAAGAGTAGTCGACTAATAGTGGAGTTAGTCGACTAACAGTAGGGTCTGGTCGACTAAAACTGTGTAACAGAGAGTTGGGTTTGGTTTCAAGGAATAGTTAGTCGACTGGAGTAAAATAGGTAGTCGACTAACAGATACCCTAAGTCGACTAATAGTATGGTCAAGTCGACTAGAACTGAGATACAGAAAGTTGGGGTTTCTGATTCAGGAAGAGTTAGTCGACTAGGGTCAAAAGTGTAGTCGACTAAGGGTCTCAAGTCGACTAGGAACTAAGGTAAGTCGACTAAAACTGTGTAATCAGAAAGGTTATGTTTCAACTAAGGTTTCTAGTCGACTAGTCTATAGGTCAAGTCGACTAATCGACTGGAAACAGCAACCAGAACAGATTTTCTAGGGTTTGGTTTGATGGTCAAATAATCATGGTTTGAAGACATAATTTGTACAAGATATGAATACTTAAACATGCTAAGAATTAACCAAGTCTAGGTGATTGAAATTACTTACCAAAAAGGAGTACAAGTGAAGGAGTGATGGAGGTAGTGTTGGAAGTTGTTGATGAAGAAGAAGGTGGTCAGGTGAGAGAGAGAGAGGGAGCAGGAGAGAGAAAGGGAGTGTGCTCCCAGGAGGGAGAGAGAGAGAGAGAGAAGAAACCAGGGAGAGAGAGGGAGAAAGAAGGGGGGCTGCTGCCCCCCTCCCGCACACACACAGTGCCCCCCCATTGGGGGCACTCGGCCCTGGCCGCCGGCCAGACGGCGGCGCCGGGCGGCGCCGGCCGCCGGCAGAGAAAGAGGGGGCAGCGCCCCCTCAACAGAGAAGGGAGGGGGCTGTGCCCCCCAGCAGAGAGAAAGAGGGGGGCTTTGCCCCTCAGCACAGGCACAGGGGCCCAGGCGGGCCCCTGGCCGCCCATGGCCGCCGGCTCACCGCCGGCGGCGGCCAGAATCGGGGTGGCGCCGGTCATCCCGAGGAGAAAAAGGAGGGGGCCCTGCCCTCTCCACACCAGCGCACAGGGGGCCCGAGGCCCCTGGCCGCGCCCAAGGCCGCCGACACAGCGCCGGCGGCGGCCCGCCCTCGCCGGGGCGCCGGAGAAGAAGGGGAGCCGGTGAAAGTGATGGTGGTGGTTGCCGGTCCCAAGGGAGAGGAAGAAAAGAAATGGAAAAGAAAAGAAAAGGAAGAAAAGAAAAGGTGAGGAGAAGAGGAGGCCGAAGCTCGGGGTCCCTCGCCGGCGCCGTGGCCGGAGCACGGCGGTGGAGGTGGCGGTTGGATTGGGTCGTCGGCCACGAAGTGAAGGAGAAGAGAAGTAAAGAGAAAGAAGGGAGAAAAGAAAGAAAAAGAAAAGAAAAAGAAAAAGAAAGAGAGAGAGTGTGATGGGAGAGGAATTAATGAGGGAGAGGGGGAGTGTGTCTCCCCACGTGGAGGGGAGTGGGTGGAGTTGGTGGGAGAAAAGATTAGGAAAGAAGGAAAGAAAAGAAAAAGTTTGAAAAATAATATTATTATATTATGGTCACGAAATATCGACTGTTCCGGAAAAAATCCAAAAATACCCGGAGGTGGAAAACGTCATCCTGATGAATAATATGAAATCGGTTTTCAGAAATAAAATCCCGTTTTCAAATTAAAAATCCGGAAATCAACCGCCGATACCGGTCCACACGGGTCGGCCGGATTTTGATAAATTCTGAAAAATCCCAGAAAATGTATTAAAGAATAAAATATGATTTTAAGAAGTAAAGTGAAAGCGGAATTCAGAAATTCAACTCCGATCGTAAACTAAAAATCCTGGAATCAACCAGCGATACTGGCCGATACCGAATCCGGTGGAATTTTCATAAATTCATAAAATCCTCAGAAAAAGTATTTAGGTAGAATATGTGATTTAAGAAATAATGTCTAAAGGCACTTTTAGAAATTCTAAACTGTTTGCAAACTAAAAATCCGGGAATCGGTCAGCGGCACTGGCCGACACCGGTTTGGAAGATTTTCATTTTAATTGAGGAAAATTCTAAAAAATCATATAAAATCTAAAATATTAGAAAACGATGTTTAAAACTGAAATCGGTCAAATCGGAATAGTAGAAAGACCAAATCGAGTAATACTCTAGGATCGGGCCTTCGGTTCAGACTAGGGCTGACTCCAAGACCGCGAATCCAAATCCAAGACAAAACAACCATATAAGGAATTCATAATACAGAATAAATACAGGAAGTAAATCGAAAAAATACGATCGAAAAATCTGAATACGCAACTAAGTACGTATTCTGGGAACGGGTATTACACCAAGGTTCTTTGAGACTTGGCCCATTTTTTTATTCTCGAGCCAGGGCTTGAGGCTTGAGCTTCAAGCTGAAGCTCGAGGTTCTTTGAGCCTGAGCTAATTGTTTCTTCCCCGAGCCTGAGTTCAAGGTTCTTTGAACCTGAGCTCATTGTTTGGCTTTCAACCGGAGTTGAGGTTTGACCTTCAAACCGGACCTCAAGATTTCTCTGAGCCTGAGCTCATTTTGGCTCCTGAACCGGAATTCAAGGTTTACTTTCAAGCTGTGTCGCAAGGTTCTTTGAACCTGAGCTCAAGGTTTGACCTTCAAGTCGGAGCTTGAAATTCTTTGAGCTTGAGCTTATCTTTTGTATCTCGAACAAGAGTTTGAGGTTTAATTTTCAAGCTAGAGCACGAGTTTCATTAAGGCCTGAGCTTATTTTTATCCCCCGTGCTTGAGCTCTAGGTTTGACCTTCAAAGCAAAGCTCGAGGATGTTTGAACCTGAGCTCATTTTTCACCTCCCGAATGTGACGCGTGCGATGTAACAACCAATGAGAAACTGATTAGTCTACAATTCTGCATTAATATATCGCATTTCCCTACCGATTTATGAATAAAAGGTCGGTCTAAACCGTGTTTTGGTCTCTCTTGCAGGTAAATCAAGAGTTTAAGGGTAAAGGAGTAATAAGAGCTTAATTAAACCCATTTTTGGGTAATTAAATCCGCATTACTTGGAGGCCAAGTAAGAGAACTTTAGAAGATGCATTGAATTTAGATTTTGCGCATGTTAGACGAAGATTCGGACGAATATACCCGAAATCAAATATACCAGGAAAGTCCTAGAAATGACACGCATCCCCGCACCAAAACCAAGGACTTTTGTCCCTGGTATTGCCTCGAATCCGCGGCAATATGGTGGGGCCACGCGTCGATTTTCGACGCGTCGATTTTCGACGCGTGGCCCCGTCTCGTCTTCCAGAAGCCTCCTTCGCCTATATAAACCCCTGCAGAGGTTCAGAACGGGGCAGTTTTTAATTTTAGGTTAGGGTTTCTATATTTTAGTATAGTGTAGGATAGAAGTTCTTCATTTCTTGTATTTTGTATTTTATTTCGTTTTTAGATTTTGTAGTAGGGCTGAGAGATTCAGAGAGAGATAGAGAGGGATTGATGTAATATATGGTGACAATCTATGTAAAGGTGCCTCCTTTCTTCTCCATTGTAATCTTCTCCATCTTCTACATGATGTTTAGCTAATTTCTTCTTCTTATGGCAATTTAACTACTAACCACTAACCATCTAATCACTTACTTGATAATCCACATTAATCTAATAGCCTCTATAAGCCTTGCTCTTGCAAGAGCCATTGATGGCTCATGATGATGGATTCTAACATTCTAACATTTCTAACACCTATCCCACTAACTTTCTAACTTGCAATATCTTCTTTATTTTATGCTCACCTCTAACCGTTTTTGATGAATTAATGGTAGCTTATAACTTGTTATGTGGTATGGATGTGTTGTTTGAATGTAGAAGAATAATCTTATGTGTCATGCTCTGTATCGTCACTTGAAGCCAAGGATTAGTGATGGCCAAGGATCCATGTGAGGCAACTATCACTAAGAGGTTAGCATGGTTAGTGGAGCAATTAGTAGTTAATAGCCATGAGTTTTATTTTACTTTGTTTTGAAAATAATTTTCAAAATCCATTTATCATTTTTCTATCGATGTTTTCACCATCCTCTTAATTCACTTTGTTTCATCTTCTTTTCTATTTGTTTTTCAAACCACTTTTCTCTTATTTTCACATCATTTTCATCGCCTTCTCCACCTACCACATGCTTGATTTTCTTTTCTTTCCTTTTTCTAATTCTTTAACAAAGAAGACTTGTTAACATAACACGTGAATAGAGACTGTTAATGCTTCTATCGCCTTCCGTCCCTGTGGATTCGACCCGTTGAGCCAATGTTATAACAAAAGTATCGAGGGAACATTAGCACATACGAGCTTTTCATTGATTTTACAAAACTACACGTTTTTAGAGTGCTAGTTTCGCCTCGATCAAATTTTTTGTGCGTTGCCGGGGAACGGGAATGGTTTTGATTTCACGTTTTGTTAACATTTTCTTCTCTATTTTGGTGTGCAGGACAATCTTTACAGGTGCTTAACATTAAAGAATAAACACTAGTTTTGCATCTCCCTACTCTAGAAAGCAGGGACTCAGCTTCTAAAGAACCGCCGCGCAAACGCGACTTTTGCCGCGGAACGCGACCATTTTGTGATAATTGTACATCTTGTTATGCTGGGATGTGTATATTGTAATAGCTAGTGGATTTGTGCTACTATTTTTCTGCTTTGATTCCCTAAACACTGCAATAAACTAAAGAACTAAAATACGGTATTTGGACGCTTTTAAAACAGTTTAGACATTTGCATTTAGGCACGCGTCAATTCAATTCCAATATACTGTATTTTGTTCTGTTGTTGTGATCTGAATTGAGGTGTACATATGGCATTGCATATAGCATAGGAAAAACACATGGGTGATTTACTCGCTTTGTGTTATATTCTTGTCTATATTGCACACTTGCACTATTTGAAATTAAGGGCAAAACCCATACAAGATAAGGTGGGGATTTCATCACCCTTCCTTAGCCTAAAAACCACCTCCCCACTCACACAACCCAAGCCCTAATAAAAATTGATAGACATTGGCCCTAGGGACATCTCGGACTCATTAAGAGATTGGCCGTGGGTGGAACTTGTTTTGAATCTTACTCTTGTGAAATTGGTGTCTAAGGTTGGGGATTAAGAGGTTACGCCTCGAAGATACCGTAGTTAGACGTAATTAAGGCTCATTGCTAACGCACGGATACCTCCCACCATATTTTGCCCCTACCTGGTCGATTAGCTTGTAGTCAGATTCAAGCAACAACCTCCCCCGGGTAATCGACCAGTTAGGAGTCGACTAGGTCTAAGTCAACACTAGTATAGGCTTGGTTTTGATTTTCTTTCTTTTTGTTTGTTGTTTGTTCTTCTTTTTTTTTTGTGATTGTTTGTGAAATTGAATTCAACAATAATAATTCTTTCAATCCGAATATGAATTTATATTTCACACCGACCCCATTTGTTTCGGATAATTCCAACCCAGTTTTTCGCAATATGAACCAACCAAATACACTGGGTTGGACTTATCTGAATCAATACAACGCATACCCACAATCTTATGACCATAATTTCTAAAATAATTTCAACTCTTCACAGAGTAAATGGGGATTCACCTCCCCCGAGTTAAATTTTCAACCTCCTTGTCCACCGTATCTACCTTATCCACAATTTACACAATATTCATTCCCCGATTTCGCTTCCTATACTCCTTTTTCTGGACCTCTCATTGAATAAAAATCCGAGTTAGAAAAGAGTATAGAAACCAACCTCCAAGAGGCTGAGCGACAACGTCAGAAAAGTTGGCCTCTCCAATTTCACAATATTTTCAAGAGTCTTACTCAGTTCCACCTCCTCATAATGAACAACCATCTGCCCTGAAAATGAGTAAGGAACTCTTGTGTGAGTCCAAGCTTCAATCTCAAACTATGTTGGACTCACAATCTTCACTATCTTTCTAAACCAAGATTCTTATACTCCCTTTCTGAAACATCCACTTAAAGAAAAATCAAGTCTAGAAAAGAGTATAGAAGTCTTGCAGGAGTCCTCATTATAATTTCAAAAATCTTCTTCTCAGTCTATTGATAGGTTGGAAACACAATTTAGTAAATTGGTCAACATTTATAAGAATGAAGAAACTCTCTCTTCTCCACCTTTGACCAATTCAAATATCTCTAACTCTATCAATTTGACCATGACTCTTGTTGTTTTGGAAACCAAGATTCCTACACTCCTTTTCTAGACAACCATTTGAAGATACATCAGATCTAGAAAAGAGTATAGAAATCTTGCAGGAGTTCGCGCTACAATTTCAAAAATCTTCTACCCAGTCAATCAATAGGCTGGAAACACAATTGAGTCAATTGGTTAGCATTTATAAGAATGAGAAAACTCTATCTTATCAATCTGTGACCAATTCAGCTATCCCTAACTCTATTGATCTGACTCAGGACTCTTGTCATTTTGGACACCAATTTCAATTTCAGCACACCCATCTGAACTTGTCCAAACTTTAAATGTTGAAAATCCCATTGACATTTTGACAAGTTATCCTTTTCCTGAAATTGAACTTGAGCATGAATATGATCCTAAACTTCCACTTGGTAATTCAATTTCACTTCCTGATTCAATATTGACTGAGGTGTTTTTTCCTTTCAGGCCTTTTCCTGAGTCGGTATTGGATCCAGTGCCAGTCCATTGTGAAATTGAATCACAAATCTTTTATGATCATCATATTGAACTTGACCAATTTCATACTTTTGAAATCCCATTGATAAATTGGCAAGTTCTCATTTTGGAATTGAACTCAATGAGGATGTGACTTCGATTCTCAAATTTGTGATCCAGTTCAACTTTCTAAATCAATATTGACTCCTATTTTGTTACCCAATTTGAGCAACATTTTAGAGTCAGTTTGATTCTCATACCTGTCATTCTTGAACTTGAATCACCAATCTTAAATAGTCACATTCCATCATGAAAAAATGAATGTGGACTTAAGTTTCATCTTCTTAATTTGGACCCACTTCCTAAACCAATCTCGACTCCTGAGCCTTTACTTGACTTAAGTCTTTTTCCTGAGTCGGTATTAGTTCCTATACTTCCTGAGTCCAAATCTATCATTTCATTCTGGGACAAGGTTCTTGATAAATTTGACTCTGAAGTTATTTTGAAAATTTGAAAATTAGATAGGGTTAAATTCTTAATAAAAATCAGAAATATATACATCATTTTAGTGGGTTGTATTTTAGAGGTCTCTGGTGGGTTCCTCCGGATTCCACGCACATTGGATTGGGCCGCATTTCGTGGACTAATCAGACCACCACCAGAACCACCACCTTGAGGTGATTTTTCCTTCTCTCTCTATTTGTATCATGCATATATACATCACGATGCATTGAGGACAATGCATTAGATAAGTGTGGGGGAGGGTTTACTAACATAGAGTTTTTAGATTTTCTTTCTTTTACACTTCTTTTAGGATACTTTTAGAAATCTTCCCTTTTATATAGGATTTTTTCTCTTGTTTAAAAATTTTTTAAAACAAGAGACAAAGTTTTGATCTATTTTCAAGAAAATTAAGATGATCTTAGAAATTAAGAAAACCTTAATTATGGCATCTTAAACCTAGTCGAAATAATGGATCTTGTTTAAAATTATAGGCTAAGTAAGATAAATTGGGGAGATAATTTTATCTTGAATTTTTTGCCTTAGATAGTATGCACTTCACACTTACACATTTTAAGATGGAAACAACGACCTAAAATGTCATAAAGCAAAAATAACTAAAAAGAAAAATATATATATATGATATACATGAAAGAAAAAATCACTTATTAAGCTGGATAACTATGCCTCAAGAAGTATGATTATTCACGCCTAACGGTGATCATAAGAAGCAAATAATCCCCCTTAGTTTTGTGGCCTTGTTTACTCGAGTCCTTAAACCCGAGGAATGTTTTCTCATCTGGTGCCCTAAAACCGTCTGGTCTGGGAGTCATCGGTTAAAGGCTCATTACCCGGGTAAACTAGAAAGCCTAAGAAAACTAAGGGAAGAAAAAAAAAGAAGAAAAAGAAAAAAATATTATATAAAAATAAATGGCTTGATGGTTAGAGTTGAAACCCTAGAAATCTTCACTATCACAAAGTGCATATTATCTAGGTTTTATGAAAGATAAAATATTCAATCCAATTTTGAGTTCTTACCTTAATTAAAGACAAGATCTTACATATAGACTAAGTTTAAGGAAAACTAATTTTTGGTGGACTTATGACCTTAGATCACTTATATTTTTGCAAAAATATTTCGTAAACTTGTCTCTCTTTCAAAATGTGTTTTCAAAATACTAACATTTGTCTTCTTTCTTTATGGATTTTGTGGGTGCAATCCGCTGAAACCCTCAGGAGACAAAACTACTCCTCTAGGGGTCACCTAGAGGTTTAACGGCTTGTTGCACACGCTCAGTGTAATCGCGTCACCTGCGAAAGTGGTGTAATAACATTTGTAATATAGTTTTTCTTATTTTGCTCAGGACGAGCAAAAGATAAGTGTGGGGGTGTGATTAGTCTACAATTCTGCATTAATATATTGCATTTCCTTACCGATTTATGAATAAAAGGTCGGTCTAAACCGTGTTTTGGTCTCTCTTGCAGGTAAATCAAGAGTTTAAAGGCAAAGGAGTAATAAGAGCTTAATTAAACTCATTTTTGGATAATTAAATCCGCATTACTTGGAGGCCAAGTAAGGGAACTTCTACAAGATGCATTGAATCTAGACTTTTGCGCATTTTAGACGAAGATTCGGACGAACATACCCGAAATCAAATATACCAGGAAAGTCCTAGAAACGACACGCATCCCCGCACCAAAATCAGGGACTTTTGTCCCTGGTATTGCAGCGGATCCGCTGCAATTGCTGCAGATCCGCGGCAATATGGTGGGGCCACGCGTCAATTTTCGACGCGTGGCCCCGTCTCGTCTTCCAGAAGCCTCCTTCGCCTATATAAACCCCTGCAGAGGTCCAGAACGGGGCAGTTTTTAATTTTAGGCTAGAGTTTCTATGTTTTGGTATAGTGTAGGGTAGATGTTCTTCGTTTCTTGTATTTTGTATTTTATTTCGTTTTTAAATCTTGTAGTAGGGTGAGAGATTCAGAGAGAGATAGAGAGGGATTGATGTAATAGATGATGACAATCTATGTAAAGGTGCCTCCTTTCTTCTCCATTGTAATCTTCTCCATCTTCTACATGATGTTTAGCTAATTCTTCTTCTCATGGCAATCTAACTACTAACCACTAACCATCTAACCACTTAATTGATAATCAATATGAATCTAATAGCCTCTACAAGGCCTTGCTCTTGCAAGAGCCATTGATGGCTCATGATGATGGATTCTAACATTCTAACATTTCTAACACTAACCGACTAACTTGCTAACTTGCAATGTCTTCTTTATTTCATGCTTATCTCTAACCGGTTTTGATGAATTAATGGTAGCTTGCAACTTGTTATGTGGTATGCATGTGTTGTTTGAATGTAGAAGAACAATCTTATTTGCCATGCTCTGTATCGTCTCTTGAAGCCAAGGATTAGTGATGGCCCAGGATCCACGTGAGACAACTATCACTAAGAGGTTAGCATGATTAGTGGAGGAATTAGTGATTAGTAACCATGAGTTTTATTTTACTTTGTTTTGAAAATAATTTCCAAAATCCTTTATCATTTTTCTATCGATGTTTTCACCATCCTCTTAGTTCACTTTTGTTACATCTTCTTTTCTATTTTGTTTTTCAAACCACTTTTCTTTTATTTTCACATCGTTTTCATCGCCTTCTCCACCTATCATGCTTGATTTTCTTTCCTTTCCTTTTTCTAATTCTTTAACAAAGAAGACTGTTAACATAACACGTGAATAGAGACTGTTAATGTTTCTATCGCCTCCCGTCCCTGTGGATTCGACCCGTTGAGCCAATGTTATAACGGAAGTATCGAGGGAACATTATCACATACGAGCTTTTCATTGATTTTACAAAACTACACGTTTTTAGAGTGCTAGTTTCGCCTCGATCAGAAACCCCAATCAACAAAGAGAGATGCACCAGAGAAGTACCCAAAATACAAAAACAATAAAGAAAAGAGAAAGCCAAACACAATGTTTAACGAGGTTCGGCAATTTGCTTACGTCTGCAGGGTAAGGGGAGAGAGATCTTATTGATTCAACAATCAATTACAGGTTTTTTCAAGGGATACAATTCATTGGAGCTCTACTTTTTTATTTATAGCCAGAGAGTTACAGAGTTTTAGGAAACTACAATTGGATTCAACTCCGGATTAGAAATGAAGTTCGAATCCTAATAGGACAAAACAGATTCGGCTGTCGGTCGAGGGTTGTTCGGTCGATCGAACCCCAACAGAAAGAGCGCTCGTGCCTGTCCGTCGACCGAATGGTCGATCGACCCTTAACAGAATCTGGCTCCTGCAGTCGGTCGACCAAACTGCCCTTGTGCACCATGCTATGCATGTCGGTTGATCGGGCGGTCAACCGACCTTCTGTTATGGTGCATGTGGACTGCTTCTCGCTCCTTCTGAACTCCGATCTCTGTGCTATCTCTTCTAACGAGTTAAAAAAACTCTTCCAACAAGCTTTTATCTACTCTCTTCCTACAATTCTCCACCTCGATGAAGATTTCTCAAATCTGAGCCGAACTCTAATGAATATCAAGCGAAATCGACACACAATCTCGGCGAAATCGACACACAATCTCGACTTGGCCGAACGGACCAACCGGTTCTAAACGAATCACCATCACATTTACAATTGATTTCAAATGATCACATCTGATCCAAATTGAGTTTGTCATCCCCTTAGGCAACTCTCTCTAAATTCCAATATCAATTGTAAAGATTTCAAATTTCAGCTCAGCATCCAAACGGAATGCACCATACATGCCTTCCCAACACTCCACCGAGGAGAATCAACACCATATGAGCGACCAATGAACGTGTCTATAATTCAGCAACTGAATGGATCACCATTTCAAATGACCTCAAGAAGAACCCAACATGAGTCAACATTGACTCCAACTGACTGGCATCCAGTCCAAATATCGTCAAGACAATCCAACCAAATCTGAGTCGAGCACACCACATAACAACTTTGGCTCAACAAACTGAATGCAAGCCCCCTTTATGCAAGCTCAACTATCTTCACCCCGGAATATCAAATGTTCATCGAGATCACAATACTTCACTTCTACGTAAAATTCAAATCAGCTTTTGCTGCCAATTCTTAAGAGTCTAAATACACCAAATAGCTTCATATAGGCTGCATCACCAAATGGCTGCGCCTATGTGGCTGTCTACATACCTTGCCCAAGGGAACAAGCCATCTGTAGTTCATTTAAACGAGCTCCATCAAACTCAAGCTACTGTGATTAAATCTTCAGCAGTGAAACTGAACTGGCTGAGTCATATGAACCTCCTTACTAATACCGTCATGGAGAACAACGGCTTTCAATTTGAGCTTTTCACGCTCACCAACTTGAGATTCATGTTTCTTCACCCACTTTCGTGGATTTATCTTGGTTTCAAAGCTGCAAATAATTTGACATTCTCATCAATGTCTTCAATATTTTTAGCATCAAAACTGGCTACATGATCTCCACCCAGTATCACATCTGGTGAAGTCCTTACTGATGCCGAACCAATGGAGGTGGTGGAGTAGCATCAACCTCCACCTGCTGCGTACATTCTTGGTATTCATCCTTTCTACCTACTGAGAGACGTTAGACTTTAACAATGAAGTCTCATCAAATGTGATATGCTTACTTAACACAATTTTGTTGTTTTCAGGGTCCCATAACTCGTAGTTTTCATATTCTTTTTGACACCTAAAAACACAAACTTTTTTACTCGCGGATTTACCTTGCCATTCTTGACACTAAAGTAGGCCGAACTTCCAAGTACTTGCAGCAAGCCATAATCTTGAGTAGCTCCACCTGACCAAATATCCAATGGAGTTTTTTCTCCTATCGCAGTCGATGACAGTCCATTTATGAGATGGCTAGCATATACAATCGCCTCAGTCCAAAATGATTTGTCTAATCGTGCATTAGAAACAAACATTGAGCGTTCTCCAGCAAGGAATAGTTGATTTCTTAGCCAACCCATGTATTCCATTTGTGAAGTGAGTACCAATAACAGTGTTCTGGCCAAATTGTAGGAGTTAGTTCTTGTATGTTTCAACATTACCATTTGGAGCTCCTTAATCTTCCTACCAGTCTGTTTCTTCATCATATCCTTCCACTTCACCAACATACTTAGGGCTTCAAATCTTTATCTTATAGGATATATCCAACAATGTCTAGATAAATTATCAATAAAAGAGACAAAGTACCGATGACCTCCAAACAATGCAGTCTTGGCAGGTTTCCAAATACTTACGTGAACACAATCAAGAAGATCTTCCGAGCGGTGAGTAGAGGTGCCAAATTTCACCTTCGTTTTCGTCCAGGACGTCGTGTCCACCCAATTCCATATTGCAAGTAGATACACCTTCCAATGATCTCTTCTTTGTTGGAGCTTTCAAAGACTTTTCTCCTGTATGTCCGAACCTCATATGCAGACCTGTGCGTAATCACCATCTGAAGAAATAGAAGTCACCACTCGCTCTGTAACCATTGTACCCATCAAGTAGTATAGGTTATTGCATCGGACGCCCTTCATCACCACCATCGAGCCTTTAGTCATCTTGAGAATACTATCTCTAACAGATACTCCATGACCCAATGCTTCCAAGGCACCAACAGAGATAAAATTCCTTTTAAATTGAGGTACATACCTCACTTCCTTCAATTCCACACCATCCCATCAAACATCTTGATCTGAACTGTACCTATTTCTTTCATGTTACATGGGCATCATCACTCATGATAATAGAACATCCATCTAGTTTCTCAAAACTAGAAAATAAATCCTTGTTTGAGCATACATGATAAGTAGCTCCAATATTTAAGATCCACTCAAAATCTCCTAAGTACTAACAATAGGAGTAGTAGCAAAAAAAGAGAATACCGATGAGTCTGAGTTCGATCCACCTGCCTGTGAAGTACTGGCTTTAGTACTAACCACCTGTGCGAAATTTGCCTCAGTTTTCGTCTCCTTCTTCTTATTATTATCCTTGTCCTTGGACAATCAACATTCCAGTGCCCTATCTCTTTGCAGAAGGCACACTGGTTCTTCTTCAGATCTCTGAATCCTGATCTGGACTTTGATCTCTCACGCTCGCCTTTGCCCTTCCGATTGGAACCTCTACTCTTGTCATCAATGCCTCTGCTGATGTACCCTCAAAAGAAGATAGCTTGTCCTGCCTTCTTACTTCATAATTTATAAAAGCAGCCGACACATTTCCACATCCCAACCATCAAACTTCACCACATCAATCTTTAGTGGATTTGGATTCATAGTTTTCACCGTAGATGTACTACTTCCAACCATCTTCTCAATAGGTTCCTCAAAACAATACAAAAATAAACGGAGTTAGATCAAAAAAGCTAGATAAAGATAGAGTCTTTACCTCAAAGTGAAACTCTAGGAGAGTTTCTGAAACGATCTACTCCACCTAGTTTGATTCCTTGAGCAATCCAAATATTGTTCGGAGATCGACACATGATCCCACAAATAGTCCCAACGCTGCTCCGAGATCGAAACATACGATCTCCACCAAACAGCCACCAATGCTCATGGAATTAACACACGATCTCACGATGAACCTGGGATGCTCTGATACCACTTGTTGCGAGCGCGATGCAACAACCAATGAGAAACCCAATCAACAGAGAGAGATGCACCAGAGAAGTACTCAAAAGACAAGAACAACAAACATGAGAGAAAGCCAAACACAATATTTAACGAGGTTCAGCAATTTGCTTACGTCCTCGGAGCAAGGGAGAGAAAGATCTTATTCATTCAACAATCAATATAGGTTTTTCCAAGGGATATAATTCATGTGGGGCTCTGCCCCTTTATTTATATCCAGAGAGTCCTAGAGTTTTAGGAAACCACAATTGGATTCAATTTCAGATCAGAAACGAAGTTCGAATCCTAATAGGACAAGCAGATCCGATTGTCGGTCGACCGGCGTCGATCGACCCCTCCTTCGGTCGACCGGTCGGTCGACCGACCCCCAACAAAAAGAGGGCTCGTGCAAGTCAGTCGACCGAACGGTCAACCGACTCTTAACAGAATCTGGCTCCTGCAGTCGGTGACTGCTCGGTGGACTGAACTGCTCTTGCGCACCATGTTGTGCATGTCAGTCGACCCGACCGACCTTCTATTTTGGCTGCATATGGACTGCTTCTCGCTCCTTCTGGACTCCGATCTCTGTACTATCTCTTCCGATGAGTTAAAAACTCTTCTAACAAGTTTTTATCTCCTCTCTCTCTCTCTCTCTCTCTCTCTCCCTCCCTCCCTCCTTACACCGAAGTCAGAGCTCAAAGTTCTTTGAGCTTGAGCTCAAGCTCATTTTTTGGCTCTTGAACCATCGCTCTTATCTTCAAGCCAGAGCTTAAGGTTCTTTGAGCCTGAGTTCATATTTTGTCTCTCGAAATGAAGTTCGAGGTTTGACCTTCAAATCAGAGTGCAAGGTTTTTCTAGCCTCAGCTCATTGTTTAGTCCCTCAGCTTGAGCTTAAGGTTTGATTTCAAGCCGGGGCTGAAGGTAATTTGAGCCGGAGCTCATTTTTTTTGGCTCCCGAATCGGAGATCCAGATTTGACTTTCACGCTAGAGCTTTAAGATTCTTTGAGCATGAGCTCATTTTTGACCCTCGAGCAGAAGCACAAGATTCTTTGAACCTGAGCGCATAATTTGGCTGGTGAGTCGGAGCTTGGGATTCTTTGAGCCAGAGCTCATTTTTTAGCCCCCAAGTCAGAGCTCGTTGTTTAACCTTCAAGCTGGAGCTCTAGTTTTTTGTTCATGAGCTCATTTTTGGCTCTCGAGCCAGAGCTGACATTCGAGGTTCTTTGAGCCTGAGCTCATTTTTAACCCCAGAGCAGGAGTTTGAGGGTTGACCTTCAAGCTCGAGCTCAAGGTTCTTCGAGTCTGGGCTCATAATTTGGCCCTCGAGCCAGATGTCAAGGTTTAACCTTCAGGCCGGACCCTGAGTTTCTTTGAGCCTCCTTACTTGAAGCCGGAGTTCAATTTTTGCCCCCTGAGCCTGAACTCGAGATTCTTATTTTGAACACCAAGAAGTTTTCTTTAGCGATGAACTATCCTGGGTAGGACCTGGGGCATCCTCGTGGTGTCATTTGGGTGTATTAGTTTGTTGTGGTCATCCACCGGATGATCTGGGAGTTTGTTTTTGTTGTCTCATCGGCTCCTCGACAAGCGGTGGATCGTGGTAAATGTTGATTTCTATAGACAGCGCTAATGTTTATGTAAAAAGATATGAGATTGTTTGTAGATCAGGTAAATGGGTTGACTATCGACCTTGAGGGCAAGACCTGCAAGTAGAACACAACATTTAGGAGACCGGGGCTTGGTCCTGATCGAAACCCTTCTAATACTTAAGTCAGAGTCGTAATTGACGGTAGTAATTTATAGACAAATCTATGATTTTGCACAGCGTACATTCCTCCTGAGGTCTGTGGGCTATTTATAAGGGTTCTACATAAGGGTTTAACCCTTGACCAAGTCACACAACTTCAACACTCTGGAGAGTATAGTTCTTTGGCAATTGAGATACAAAGGAGTTCCTATTGGAATGAGGCTCTTAAGCTTGGGTCGGTCCGTTGAGGGTATGATCTGAACTTGGGCCCGACATAGTTGGGCCTGACCTCGGGGGGCCACCTTCTTCTTAGTAGCCTCAAGGCTTCTTATTGTCCGACGCACGTGCCTCATGGTGTTGGGCATGGCCCACACAAACTTGAATAATTTGATTGCTACAATTGAGTACAATTTGGAATTATTAAAGTAAATGATAGTCTAATTTCATAATTTCTAGTATTTTAGTGTCGAAAGACTTTTAAAGCAATCATATATCTTTATTTGTGTCTGCCTGAACATGTGAATGTCGCAGTTCCACATCTATTATCCTATAAATGATTTTAGATAAAATAAAATAAAATAAAATCTACTCTCTTTTAAAATTTGAATGCTGACGCGCCAAAGATCCTGTCAAACATAATACATAAATCTGATATAGAATAAAAAAAAAAAAACTAAGAACAACGTTTTATTTCTGAATGCACATCAGACATGAATTCATTAATCAAATTTTACGGACACTGATAATAAATATAAAGAAAACAGTGACCAATTTTCAATTTCTTGCCACTTGAATTCATTAGCCCTAGGATCTCCTTCCTTGTTACTATTGTGTGGTGTGTGAGAGAGAGAGAGAGAGAGCCAAGACTTTTGTTTCAGCTCGGATTCCTTCTCTCTTCTTCCTTGTGCTCAAATTAAAAAATGGCTGGGTCTGATGAGGGCCCTCAAGCTTGAGATTTTTTGCCTTTGAGTTTGTCAAGATTCCAATCTCACTTGTCCTCTCTTGCTGGTTGCCAGCTTGCCTTTGAACCAAGGGACGGCTCTCCTTGAACAAAGGACTGCGAGTGGGGCCAGGTAGGGCTGGATCTTCTTGGGATATTCTCGAGTAGCCATGTATCGCAGTGGCAGAGTCCCTTGCACTCCTGCAGAAAAACTAAATCAGACGTCATGAATGCGTGCCGAAGGTCCTGTTTGGCTGTTGGAAAACAAATAAAGAAAAAGTATGGGCGCCCACTCAGTCAGTGCACAAGCATTTTTCGAGATTTTAGCTCGAAATTAAAATAACATTTATGATCGTAAAAAATTGAGTTAGAAAACGTGACGCCCACAGAGTTTTCTTTCTCAGTTTTCACAGCAAACAAGCATAGTAGAGCACTGAAAAAGTCCGTGGAACCCACATGTCAGAGTCAAAAAATTAAGCTTTCGCCCTCTTTCAGGACAAACAAACAGCCTCTAACACTAACATTTGTTATCACTAGTTTCACAAGCAGTTTCTTTTCTGCAACTTGGCTTGTACAATTGTTTCTCTATCGTCAAATTGTTTGTGAACATTGTTGTGAAGAGTATCAAAGACTTTCTCAAGTGTTATCGTTTTCTCAAGTGTTAGTAGGGTCTATCGTGATTCTAAAAAATATATAAATCAAATCATGAGTGCCTACACCAATGTTTATTATCATCTGTGAAATGGTTGTAGGTTGCTCGTTCCCAAATAGGTTTCCTTTGTACAACTTTGCTCGTACAATTCATTTCTTTACCATTAGATCATCCTGTGCTATTTTTGCAAACATCATTGTGAAGAGCATCAAAGATTTTCTCAAGTGTTACTGTATCACAATGATAGACTCTTATGACTCTGCAGATAAGCGTAAATCAAGTCATGAGCGTCTAACACCAACACCAACGCTTATTATCAGTCGTGAAATAGCTATAGGTCATTTGTGCGACTTTGTTGGTATAATTTCCGTTTTTTTTCCCCCTACCATTAAATTGTTTGGTGTTAATTTTGTGAAGGTTGCTGGAAAGAGTTCAAAAGGTTTTGGACAATGTTTTTATGAACATCATTTTAATGTTTTATTGTCATTGCACATCAAAGGTCTAGGTTAAAATCAGTTCACATCAGAGTCATCTGACTAACATCTTAAAATAGTTGTCACATTATACAAGTAGTAATTCTATAATTTATATTTTATATTGCAATATTTTTTCGGAAACTTTTTTGCTTAAGCTTTCAATTTGCACATTTATGTGGTGATTCAAAACTCAAACACAAAGAGTACTCACCCTTACGAATTGTATTAAATTTTCTCAAATAACAAGGGCCTACATGTGCTGTTTTTTTATAGAGAAATGTGTAAGTTGTAAACATGTAACAGATGATTTTTATCACAGTAAATAAATTTCTGTTACTGATGTGACATGCTCTAACTGGTCAACATAAATACACATTCACAGACCTCACAGTTCAACTTATTAAGTGAGACATATGCTTGCATAAAAGAGAATTTAGAAAACTTCAAATTTTAAGAGTTCTGTGGTCGTCACTCTTGGATCCTATGGAAGAGTTTGAGCATAATTTTTTCTATTCAAATCAATATTATGGTATTCAAATACAAGATTCACTCTTTTAAAATTATCCTATATTATTTAAAGTAACTAAAATTAAAAATTCAAGTATTTTGAATACTTTTTTTTTATTCATCTAGTTAGTCATAAACGACTGAAATAGTGAGTGGCTAGTTAAACGATGTAAAGTATTTGAAAATTAACAAAAGTTAGTGTGTGGGGGTTTTTAAATGTTTATATCATGATCAAATAGTCGGATCGAGATTTTGTAGTCTAAATTTATAAAGTTAAGTAATATGCTATTTTCGGCCGTTTATTTGTGCCTACTTAATGCATGAACAAAAAAACTACAAAATACTTGATTTTTAGTTTTAAGCTATTTTAGATAATGTAGATCAACTTCAACACAGTGAGTCTTGTATTTAAATATCGTAGTATTGGATTTGAGTAAGAAGGATTCATACTCAAAATCTTCTCAAAGTATCAAATCTACTCCAAATAGGGGATGTTTGGCTAGAAGTGGAAGTTAAGAAATGAGGAAGTGGGAGGCTTCATTTCTCACTTTCACTGTCCGCCCAAACATCGCTAAAGAAAAATGAAAAAACCATTTTTCTTTTTCTCTTTCCTTTTTACACAACCATTTTCCCACTTTCAGAGCATTAAAGTTAATTTTGTGATCATGTAAATCTAATTAGTAATAAGTTATTATAACTCAAAATAGTTAATTTTGTGCTCAAATCTCACTTGCAGTTTAATTACAGTCTAATTTTATTTTTTCATAAATAATATTTATTTTAATATTAATTTGCAGTCAATTTATGATCAATTTTTTAACTTTCACTTCCTCGTTACCATCTAAACATCAGAAAAGATATTACACTTTTCAATTACACTTCTCAGCATGCATCTTCTTATTTTTCTCCCAAAAAAAAAAAAACATCCTACTTCTTACTTTCTCGCTTTCACTCACCTCCGGGATCACGGAGGGAGGCACAAAATAAAGGCTGCCCGTTGTCCACGTTCACTTCAATTCCCTCCCAATTCTTGTCCACTGAAATATATAAAATAGAAAAAGAACATGCATCATTTTCCTCAAGTGAATTTGTCTTTCTTCATTCTCAAAACAATTTTTTTTTATTCCTGATTGGTAATTAGTTACCATCATGAAAAAGCTTTCCCAATTTGACAAAACAAAACAGGTCACATTCATGTGATGGGAGAAAAAAAAAATATCGTTAATTACTAGGAATCTTTTGAATCACCCCCAACTACCATTGGCTTTCTATTTTCTACCCATGCGCTGCGCTCTGTAATTTCTCATTTCACATTGGATATTTTGGTGTCATTTTCTCGTTCTCCCATTTTTCTATATATAGGCTACAGCCAGGCCTCTCTCCTTGAACTTGGTCATCTCGGAGATTATATCAGGCGTCAGAGCTGAAGAGAGAGAAGAGATCAAGAAATTCAACACAAACACGCAGCATCTGGCCCAATAGAAATTCCATTTTTTTTTTTTTAGTAAATTTAGTTTCAGTTTAAGCTCTGAAAATGAAAATTTCCGCAGACTGCGACGGATTCCGGCGGTGGCACGAGGCCGGGAAAGGCCAGGCGCCGCCCGCCGACACCCAGATTGTGACCTCGGACGGGCACAGGATTGCTGCCCATTCTAATGTTCTTGTACGTCGCCGTCAATAACAATCGAAATTGGCCATCGGATTGTTTTCTGTGATTTTAATCTGTGTTGTGTTGTGAGGAGGAATGAATGTGCAGGCTTCGGCTTCGCCGGTGTTGGAGAGCTTGGTTTATAAACCTCGAAAGAATTGGAATTCTGAGAGAATCATCTCGATTCTCGGTATTCCTTCCGACGTAGTTTTCGTGTTTCTGCAGTTCATGTATTCCTCCAGGTTGGTCTCTGTCACAAATCAGTCGCACAAAAACATCTATAAAATTTTTTGTTGTCTCTGAAACTAGAATGCATCGTCTCGTTTTGCAGGGCGGCATTGACATCTAGAGAAGGTGAAGAGGCGATGGAGCAGTACGGCGTGCAGCTGATGGTGCTGGCACACAAGTTCAGAATCGACTGGCTGAAGAAGGGGTGCGAGATCGAGGTGGGGAGGCAGCTGAACGCAGAGTCGGCCGTGGATGTGCTCCAAATCGCGAGACTGTGCGACGCCGCGAGCCTCTGCCAGAAATGCCTGAGGCTCGTGTCGGAGGAATTGGCCGCGGTTCAAATGTCTGACGGCTGGCGATTCGTCCGGATGAATGACCCAGGCTGGAGCTCGAGGTCCTGCAGTTCCTCCGAGATACTGATCAGGTAATCTTTTCACAGCCAACCACATGACTCAGATTTGGTTGCGGTAATACTTGAAGAAACAAGTGACATTTGAATAACCATCAACCAGAGGAGGAAGCGATGGAAGAGGCAGAGAGAGGAGCAGGACATGTACCGTCAGCTGAGCGAGGCTATGGAGTGCCTGCACCACATCTGCACCGAGGGCTGCACCAACGTCGGGCCCCACGACAGGGAGCCGCCATGCAAGAGCAAGGGCCCCTGCACGAAGTTCCGGTCCTGCGAGGGGCTGCAGCTCCTCATCCGTCACTTCGCCACCTGCAGCGGCAAGAAGCTCCCCAACGGCGGGGCTTGCTCGCATTGCAAGCGGATGTGGCAGCTGTTTCGACTCCACTCGTCGCTGTGCGATGGCGAAGAGTCTTGCAAAGTGACTCTCTGCAAGTGAGTAAACTCAAATGTCCTCGCGTTCGCATGTTCACTAGTGAAATTTGGTCGGACTTGCATATAACAATTTCTTTTCTATTTATTTGTTTTCCAAGCAGGCAATTCAAATTGAGGATGCAGATGAATGAGAAACGAGATGATGCAACATGGAGGCTTCTAGTGAAGAAGGTGGCCGTTGCCAGAGTTATGTGCTCGTTGGCGAGGAGGAAGAGACCAGAACAGCTCCATAACTTATGGGCAACATCATCACACACAAGGAACAGATCGTAACACAACATTGTGATTTATTTACACTTTGCTCTCTTCTTGTATTCTTTGTAGTTCTAAATAATATGATGATATATGAATGAAGATTTGAGCCTTGGATACAAACTGAGAAATGAGTCTCTTGTTTCTGCTTTATACAACTAAAACTGAGAAACTTGGGCACTAAAAGTACATTTTTCAAAAATATAAAATATAAACCTTATTTGAGATATTAAAGTATTAAGGTTCTTAACATTAAAATAGATCAGAATTCAAGTGCAAAAGGAGCGTATTGGGGATTATTGTGTACAGAACTGGCTTCATCTACAGGGCTTCACCTATTCAAGCCAAAATATGTAGGAAGAGAGAGGAAGTCGAGGAAGTCGACAACGACAAGGAAGCGAAGAATCAGCAGCAGCAGCAGGACCGGTCGACCGGTGTGCACCAACGTGTACAGGCTGCTGCAGTCGACCGCCCGATCGACCGCAGAAGGAGAACGGTCGACCGCCCGGTCGACCGACTGACATTGCCTAACTCTCGGTTAGGCACGGTCGACTGGGGCTTGGGTCGGTCGACCGACAGGCGAATCTGGGCTGATATGATTGAATTCGGGAAGTTTTCTGAATTGGCAACCAGCCCAATAAGAAATCTGATTCTCCTAGGGTTTCTTTGGGTATATTAGAGAGGCAGAGTCCTCTTAATATGTATTTTTTGCTTACAATTTGTATTGATTGTCAAATCAATAAAGAAATCTCTCTTCCTTACCCCGATGACGTAGACGAAATTGGCCGAACCTCATTAAATCTTGTGTTTTGATTTTTCCCATTGTTCAATTGTTTTTACTGTTGATAGTACTTTTATATTGCATCTATGGCTTAAGGGTTCTTCTAAGTGGTTGTTGATCTGCGCACAACAAAATACTTAGCTGACTCGTTTTTGTTATTAAATGTTTCGTGTATTTGTAGTCGTATCCGTGACTTTATCAAATAATGTATCTTATTGTATCAACTATTAGCTTAATGCAACATTCGAGAAAAATAAAGATATATAACAAATAAATATTTACATGAGGTACAACGGTATCTCAAAGGATATTAGCTTCTCAATAGTATCTCAGCATTGCTCTGTACTCTACTCAAATATTGATGTAACTTTCTGTATTATACTCTCCCAAATTTTAAATGAAGAGGAAAAGTTTAAAAACTGTAAGAAAACAAGCAAATTCTGTTCACCCTTTTCTTTCACTTCATTAGTGTACAAACAAACATGCACCAAGTAATGAATTTCAGCATAAATGTTAAAGTTCTACCTAAATTATATATAGAGAACCCATGCTTTTGCTTATAGACACTCTGTATAGGAATTACTTGAAAACTCTGAACAAAAGTATAGAAGAAGTTTGAAGCTCCCATGGAAATGGGATGGAGATTTCTATATTATCTTTCGAACACAATGGGCTATATATAAGCTTTTTAGCACATGAGACCCTAGGAACAACCCTTTCTATCCAAACTTCATGTTCCTTTGAATTTTTTTCTTCCTCTCCTCCTGAACTTTCCTCAACTCTAATTCATTTTTGTATGACCATGCTACTACTAAATGATGATGATAAAAACAGCCCAAAGTAGAGGCTAGAAGAATTATATGCCTTTTATGAAAAAAAAAAAACAAGTGAAAAAGCAATCTCAACAAAGTGTACATTCATGCTTCTATATCATCCTAGTTACTACTCACCAGGATGCTTGCAAGGGATTGCATTTTAACAATAATATTATCATTAAGAGTGCATAGAACTGTCATACTCTGAATCCAATAGGATTTTGTTGGATAAGTCGCACTATCCTCTCACCCAGGCAAGGAGTATTAAATCAGTTGAAGAAACTGAATTTTATATATTACTGAGGAGGGCAATGTTTGAATATACATCCATTACAATTACTTAATAAGAAAATTCTGACTCTTATCATAATTACTATTATATAATCCTAATTCTAATATCTAATTCTAATATCACTCTTTAGCACTCCTCGAAAACTCATGTGAATGGAAATTTTTGAGTTTGAACGGAAAAAATAAATCTGAAATATATTTGTTGAAAAATCTGCAATTTGATGTCAATCACACTTGTGCTTTTCAAAGACCGATGAATAGAACTTATATTCTTGAGCATCCCCTCACAAATCTACGACAGATTAAACATCGAGAGTTCGGATGAGTGTGGACAACGAGAAGATGTTGGATTATTGAGAGCATCTTCTTAAGAAAGAGGAGAGAAGGTCTATGATCGACGATGAAGCACTTTCTGAAGGTTATCCGAGTCTCTTTCATGTGACAAGGTGGATTTTAAGCCTAAAAATTTTTTTAGAATAAACAAGATATAGTTCTAAACTTATTAGGTGTCTCTTTCGCATGAACAAAGGAGAAATTTAAAATAGTGTGAATCTCATCAACCTAGAAGAAAACCTTAAAATTCATGATAAATATATAGCCATATATAAAAGTAGAAAGAATCTACAAAAAAAAAATGATGCAGAAGAGCTCAGAAGAGAAGAATACGAGTGGAATCCTAGATAAGCAGGGTCTTCAAAAATTACATGAGAGCAATGCAGGAGGGTTTGAAAGATTCTCAACCTCAGCAGAAGATGGTAGAAAATCAATTCCATAATCACATTTGCATGCAGTACATGATATCAGCTAAAGAGAAGAGGTAAATCGGAAAAGAGGAGGCGTTAGTAAACTACAAAAAGAGACGATCAGCTTCAGATCTGTCAAAAGAGAAAGGCAATTACTGATGAGAAGAAAGGCATTGACAAGCAACAAGAAGAGATGGTTAGTGACACAGATGAAGATATCATGTTGATTGAGAAGAAGTCAATGTAGAACCAGACAACATGGTTCTCCTTGTCGATCAGCCCTCCATCACCATCCTTGAGCCTGCATAGTGTTGCTGTAATTTAGTACCAGTGATGGTGTGCAATTATACCTGGATAGGAGTCAGGTGAGAAGTTAAAACACCTAGAGGGGGGTGAATAGGTGTAAAAGCTAATCTAACAATCTTTTTAAAATAAGTATGAATGAATGATGAAACGATCACTCAAAACAAGACTAAGAGCCGAATACCCGGTGAAGGGTTCTGAGCTTCTTCCTCGTGATTCCTCTAGATATGAGTTTGAGGTGCGTATTGCAATCTTTTTGTATGAGTTATGATCGACAATGTAGCAAGAAATGAAATGGAAGCAATAATGAAGTGCACACAAGATATATCACAAGGAATGAAAGAATAGCAATATCAAAAGTAAGAAAGTAAGAGCAATAGAGAGCAAAGAGAAAATCAATCGCAAACACAAAGTATTTGTTTCGAGGTTCGAGCCACCGCTCTACTCCCCGCCTTCACCGCCGTGAAGGGTTTCCACTATCCACCGAGGACTTTACAAGGTCTACCGAAGACCGGAGTACCGAACTCCACCACTTACAATCCTCTACCGAAGAGGTAACTCAACAAGAACAAGAAGAAGGAACAAGTAGCCAAGTGATCACCAAAAGGATCACAAACTTCTTACAAACTTTCTCTTTACAACTTACTTATAGAATGAGGATGAAATTTTTGGCTCTAGAAGTGTAGTGAGAAAAACAAGCTCAGTTGTAAATGAAAAATGCTTGCACACACAACTGAAAAACAATGGCCAAGAAAGCAATGGAGAATTGAGAGCTTTGAAACTTTTTCTTTCTTTTGAAAACTTGTAAACTAGGGATTTTTCTTAGTGTCTTTGCAAGAGACCAACCCTCTCTATTTATAGGGAGAGGAGGGGATTAAAACATGATTTAATTAAGTTTATATGGTCCAAAAATAGTCCCCAAAAGATCAGAAAACTCTGCCAAACAAAAAGTAACTAAAACAGTTTTTCAGAAAATCACCAAAGAAGAAAGAGCCGTTGGGGCTCCAGGCAGGCTATCGGTCGACCGGCCCGATCGACCGGTAGCCCATCTGGCAGATAGCCGTTGGGCCGGTCGACCGATACGGTCGACCGACAAAAAACAGAGAGCAAGCTGTTTTAGGTCGGTCGACCGGTCGGTCGACCGACAGACGTGCACAAGCGTGCACGTCCTGGACACAGGACGCGGTCGACGGGGCGGTCGACCGTCCTGGCCTGGAATGGGACCGGTCGACCGGCCGGTCGACCCCAGGCCTGAAACAGTTACAGAATGGAAATTTTTCTGGACTTGGAAAAATTTTCAAAATAATTTTGTAGGGATATATGGCTAAGTATCATGCAGGAAAGATAGATATACATGATATAAATAAGATATAAATTTGTAAGAATTTGAATCATGTATAAAAATCAAGGCATGAACTTAAAGCAAAATATCAAAAACTGAAAACTATATTTTGAAAAATGTGTGTGTGTACTAGAGCCAATTTACCACAACCTCAAACTTTAACAAACTAATTCTTACATAGGTTCTAGATGACTACAAAGTCTTCAAGTGGGCTTCAAAATTGATCTTCAAAATCTTGTATCTTGAACCCAAATTGAACCGACTTGAGCCAAAACAACCTTCCTTTAGGGAAGAAAACTCCATGAAATGTTAGAACCCTGAAACACACTAAAACAACAAACATGATTAGTACAAATAACTATATATGTTTTGTAATCATCAAAACACACTAAAACAGGTGATTGTAACCTTGGGCCAACAATCTCCCCCTTTTTGATGATGACAAAACATATAAGTTATTTATAAAAATAAGGGTAAAAGGAGCTTGGAAGCTCCCCCTCAAATTATGCTATGTATAAAGAATGACTATGTATATAAACGAATGGCTATATACATAAAAGAAAAGACATATACATACAAAACTTAATGCATACAAACAAAACTATAACTCAAAATGCATTCAAATAAACTTTTTTCTTTTTCTCCCCCTTTTGTCATACATCAAAAAGGGTAAACATAGTTTTGTGTTTATTTTATTATTATTTTTTTTAAAAAAATTTCTTCAAGAATCCAAAATACAAACATTCAACTCACCACAAATAAAGGAAAATCTAGCATAGTCTAGAGGTTTTGTAAAAATATCGGCAAGTTGAAAATCGGTAGAAACATAATCAATATCAATATCATCTTTCTAATAATGATCTCTAAGAAAGTGATATCGAATGTCAATGTGCTTAGTTTTACTATGTTGATTTGCATTTTTAGTCATATGAATAATACTAGTATTATCACAATCAAAATGCAAATCATAGTCAAGGAGAGTATGTTTCATCCAAAGAACTTGTGCACAACAAGCCCCGGCTGCAACATACTCCGCCTCGGCGGTTGAAAGGGCTACCGAATTTTGCTTTTTGGAAGACCAAGAAACAAGACAATTACCAAGAAATTGACATGTTCCACTTGTACTCTTCCTATCTACCCTACAACCCGCATAGTCGACATTCGAAAAACTCGTCATGGAAAATTGGCCGGTTTTCGGATACCACAAACACATTTCAATTGTGCCCTTAAGGTATCTAATAATGCGTTTTACCGCAACTAAATGGGACTCTTTAGGACACGATTGAAATCGAGCACAAAGACATACACAAAACATAATATCCGGCCTACTAGCCGTCAAATACAACAAACTACCAATCATGCTACGATAAAGCTTAATGTCTACACTTTTACCTTGTTCATCCTTGTCAGGTTTTGTGGTTGTTGCCATGGGAGTTTTGCTCACTTTAGCTCCTTCAAGCCCGAACCTCTTAATAAGTTCCTTTGTGTTCTTGGATTGATTGATGAAGATCCCATCCTTTCTTTGCTTGATTTGGAGACAAGGAAATAGTTGAGCTCACCCATCATAGACATCTCGAATTCTTCCTTCATGCATGATTCAAAAGCTTGGCAAAGAGTTTCATTAGTAGAACCAAAAATGATATCATCCATATAAATTTGAACAATAAGAATATCATTTTCAACATGTTTTGTAAACAAAGTAGTATCTATTTTTCCTTTCTTAAAACCATTTGAAATTAGAAATGAAGAAAGCCTTTCATACCAAGCCCTAGGGGCTTGTTTTAAATCATAGAGAGCTTTGTCAAGTTTGAAAACAAAATTCGGGTGTGTAGGATCAACAAACCCGGGGGTTGTTCAACATACACCTCCTCTTCAATAAATCCATTTAAGAAAGCACTTTTAACATCCATTTGAAAAAGCTTAAAATCTTTATATGAAGTAAATGCAAGTGTCATCCGTATGGCTTCAAGCCGTGCTACGGGTGCAAAGGTTTCATCAAAATCGATACCTTCGATTTGAGTGTAACCTTGGGCATCTAACCTAGCTTTATTCCTAATGACGTTACCCGACTCATCCAACTTGTTCTTAAAGATCCACTTAGTACCAATTGTTGGTCTATTGTGGGGCCTAGGAACAAGGTGCCAAACTTGGTTGCGCTCAAATTGATTGAGCTCCTCTTGCATGGCTAGCAACCAATATGAGTCGGCCTCGGCTTCGAGGACGCTTTTGGGTTCAAAGTGAGAAATAAAAGAATAGTGTCCACAAAAATCATGAAGTTGAGAACGAGTAGTTACCCCTTGAGATACTTCACCTAAAATAAGGTCCTTGGGATGATGTGGATTGTATCTCCAATCCTTTGGAAGTGTTGAGTAGGCTCCACTTCATTTCTTTGAATTTCATTTCCTTGAGCCTCCTTTTCTTTAGCTTCGTTTCCTTCATCATCCTTTGGCTTGTCTTCAATAATAGGTGAGTCCTCCAAAGTGACTTTCTCCATGCCTTCATGCAAAGAATCTATTTCTACAACATTCTTAACAAACATATTAGATTCCTCAAATTTTACATGTATAGATTCTTCAATAGTCAAAGATGACTTGTTGAAGACTCTATACGCTTTACTAGTATTTGAGTAACCAACAAAAATTGCTTCATAAGACCTTACATCAAATTTTCCCAAATTGTCTTTTGTATTTAAAACAAAACATTTGCATCCAAAAACTTTAAAGTACGAAACATTAGGCTTTCTAGAAAAATAGATCTCAAAAGATGTTTTTGAAGTATTTTTGCATAAGAAAACACGATTTGATATATAGCATGATGTATTAACGGCCTCGACCATAGATAATGAGGGAGACCGTATTCGTTTATCATTGTCCTAGCCATCTCTTGTAATGTCTGATTTTCCGCTCAACCACTCCATTTTGTTGTGGAGTTCTAGGACAAGATAGTTCATGCTTAATTCCATGTTCTTCACAAAAAGTGATAAAGGGTAGGTTAATGAATTCACCACCTCTATCACTTCTTATTCTTAAAATTGAAGAATCATTTTCCTTTTCAACTCTTTTCTTAAAGGCTTGAAAATGTGAAAAGCCTTGATTTTTATGCTCTAAAAAGAAAACCCAAGTAAAACGCGAAAAATCATCAACTAAAACAAATGCAAAACGATTCCCACTTAGACTTTTGGTTTGAGTAGGACCAAACAAATCCATATGGATCAACTCCAAGGGACGTGATGTCATGATATCCTTGATTGACTTGAAAGAGGACTTGGTTTGTTTCCCAAGTTGGCACGCGTCGCAAACGCGGTCCTTTTCAAAGTTCAAGTAAGGAATACCCTTCACCATTTCCTTGTTGTTTAATCTAAATAGATGGTCAAAAGAAATGTGGCCTAATCTTCTATGCCACAACCAACAGTCATCATCGAGGGCTTTCAAACAAGTAATATTGCAAGACATATTAGACAAGTCAATCATGTACATATTGCTTTCACGAAAACCGAAAAAATACATGTGTTAGATTGTCTATCAAAAACTCTACAAGCTATATTATCAAAAACAACATCAAAATCTTTATCACAAAGTTGACTAATACTCAAGAGATTATGCTTGAGGCCATCAACTAAAACAACATTTTCTATTAAAGGGGATGTACCAAGTTTAACATTACCAATACCGATGATTTTACCCTTGGCATCATCTCCGAAGGTGACGGTGCCACCTTCATGGTATCTTGATAGGGTTGCAAAGTTGTTGATATCCCAAGTCATGTGCCTTGAGCAACCACTATCAAGATACCACAACCCTTTACGTCATTGCGCCTTGGAAAGTACCTACATCATTTAGCAAATTCATTGACTTTGGTACTCAAATTTCTTGGGTCCTTGAAAGTTAGTGTTTCGAACCCAAATATTATGATGTGAAGCATTAAGTCTATCATAGCAAAACTTAACTAAGTGACCTTTACGGCCACAAAAAGTGCATGAAAATACTTTCCCATACATGTATGCATGATGTGTGTGTGGAGGGTGAGCATGTTTGGGGGGTTTGACATGATGTAAAGGTTGTGATTTATGAGCATGAACATGAATAGCATGTGATTGTTTCTTAGAGGCTTATTTCTTAGGAAACATAGCCTCAAGTCTATTCTTATCAAATTCACACTTTTTCAAAACTACTCCTAAAGAATCAATTTTCTCTTTTAGCATGACAATCTCATTTTTATCAACTTGAGGAAACTTACCTTTACAAGAAATCTTATAATTATCAAAATCTTTTTGGGAGGAAACTAAAGTAGAAAATAATTCATCTTTTTCTTTAGTAAGAGTAAAAACTTGGTGATTAAGAGACTCATTTTCCTTTTTCATTTTCAAATATTTTTTCTTAAGAAAATCATAATTATGTGAGAGTTCCTCAAAAGCTTCTCCTAATTCATCCATGGAAAGCTCATCATTAAAAGAAGAGGTGTTAGGGGTTACCTTGCTTGTGCTTTCATTAGCCATGAAGCACATGTTGGCAGTGTCAACTTCCTCCTCGGATTCACTCTCGGAATCCCATGTAGCCTTCAATGCTTTCTTCTTGTAAGGCTTCTTGGAGGTGGAGGGCTTGACTTTATCCGGGCACTTCGCAACAATGTGACCCGGTCTTTGGCAATTGAAGCAAATAATTTTCTTCTCTTCTTTACCACCTTGCCATCTCCTTCTACCTTGGAACTTTGCCTTGTTATACATCCTCCGAACGTTCTTAACAAGAAGTGAGAGCTCTTCGTCATCTTCTTCTTCATCGTCTTCGTCGGAGTATGAGGATTGACTCTTGAAGGCAATAGCTTCTTCTTGGAAGGAGCCATTTCCTCCCTTGCTTTTCTCTCCATCTCATGGGTCTTGAGGTTCCCAATGAGACCTATAAGCTCCATCTCCTCCTTGTCATTGAGTTCTTTCAAGATAGTTGCTTTGACTTCCCATGAAGGAGGAAGAGCTCGGATGATCTTCCTTACTCTTTGGTCGTTGTCAATAGCATCACCTAAAGAAAGTCCATTAGTGATCTTAGTAAATCTTGTAACCATATCATCTATGGTTTCATTATCATGCATAGAGAAATTCTCATATTGGGAACGAAGAAGATCTATTTTAGCCCTCTTCACTTGTGAGGTTCCCTCATGAGTAACAAGCAAGTGAGTCCAAATTTCATGTGCGGATTTGTAATGAATTACTCTAGTAATATCATCATCATTAAGAGCTTGGAGTAATGCATAGTGTGCGCTAGAGTTAGCATCAAAATCTTTGGTCTCAATTTCAGACCAAGTAGACTCATCACCGGTGGGTGCACTAAATGGTTTGGTCACCGCCTTTGCAACCCGGCTTCCTAGAGATTGCAAAAATACGGTCATCTTAACCTTCCATATGGGAAAGTTAAGGCCATCAAACTTTGAGGGGTCTTAATTCCATCGGCCATTTTTACTAAGTGAATGAGTATGAAAAATGAATATGGTGATTAGCAAATAAAGGATCTCTCTAAGGTTGTTAAGCCAAAAGCCTAGAGACCAATGCTCTGATACCAATTGAAAACACCTAGAGGGGGGTGAATAGGTGTAAAAGCTAATCTAACAATCTTTTTAAAATAAGTATGAATGAATGATGCAACATCACTCAAAACAAGACTAAGAGCCGAATACCCGGTGAAGGGTTCTGAACTCCTTCCTCGTGATTCCTCTAGATATGAGTTTGAGGTGCGTATTGCAATCTTGTTGTATGAGTTATGATCGACAATATAGCAAGAAATGAAATGAAAGCAATAATGAAGTGCACACAAGATATATCACAAGGTATGAAAGAATAGCAATATCAAAATCAAGAAAGTAAGAGCAATAGAGAGCAAAGAGAAAATCAATCGCAAACACAAAGTATTTGTTTCGAGGTTCGAGCCACCGCTCTACTCCCCGCCTTCACCGCCATGAAGGGTTTCCACTATCCACCGAGGACTTTACAAGGTCTACCGAAGACCGGAGTACCGAACTCCACCACTTACAATCCTCTACCGAAGAGGTAACTCAACAAGAACAAGAAGAAGGAACAAGTAGCCAAGTGATCACCAAAAGGATCACAAACTTCTTACAAACTTTCTCTTTACAACTTCCTTATAGAATGAGGATGGATTTTTGACTCTAGAAGTGTAGTGAGAAAAACAAGCTCAGTTGTAAATGAAAAATGCTTGTACACACAACTGAAAAACAATGGCCAAGAAAGCAATGGAGAATTGAGAGCTTTGAAACTTTTTCTTTCTTTTGAAAACTTGTAAACTAGGGATTTTTCTTGGTGTCTTTGCAAGAGACCAACCCTCTCTATTTATAGGGAGAGGAGGGGATTAAAACATGATTTAATTAAGTTTATATGGTCCAAAAATAGTCCCCAAAAGATCAGAAAACTCTGCCAAACAAAAAGTAACTAAAACAGTTTTTCAGAAAATCACCAAAGAGGAAAGAGCCGTTGGGGCTCCAGGCAGGCTATCGGTCGACCGGCCCAGTCGACCGGTAGCTCATCTGGCAGATAGCCGTTGGGCCCGGTCGACCGATACGGTCGACCGACAAAAAACAGAGAGCAAGCTGTTTTAGGTCGGTCGGCTGGTCGGTCGACCGACAGACGTGCACAAGCGTGCACGTCCTGGACACAGGACGCGGTCGACCGGGGCGGTCGACTGTCCTGGCCTGGAATGGGACCGGTCGACCGGCCCGGTCGACCCCCAGGCCTGAAACAGTTTACAGAATGGAAATTTTTCTGGACTTGGGAAAATTTTCAAAATAATTTTGTAGGGATATATGGCTAAGTATCATGCAGGAAAGATAGATATACATGATATAAATAAGATATAAAATTTGTAAGGATTTGAATCATGTATAAAAATCAAGGCATGAACTTAAAGCAAAATATCAAAAACTGAAAACTGTATTTTGAAAAATGTGTGTGTGTACTAGAGCCAATTTACCACAACCTCAAACTTTAACAAACTAATTCTTACATAGGTTCTAGATGACTACAAAGTCTTCAAGTGGGCTTCAAAATTGTTCTTCAAAATCTTGTATCTTGAACCCAAATTGAACCGACTTGAGCCAAAACAACCTTCCTTTAGGGAAGAACACTCCATGAAATGTTAGAACCCTGAAACACACTAAAACAACAAACATGATTAGTACAAATAACTACATATGTTTTGTAATCATCAAAACACACTAAAACAGGTGATTGTAACCTTTGGGCCAACAAGAAGGTGATGATTTCATGAGGAGAATATCTAAAATCTAGTTGATAGAGTTTTTTAACTCTTGTTGGAGATAGCATAAGTTCGGCAAGACCAAAGAAGGACAAGAATTGTTATGGAACCTAGTTATTACCTTGACAATTTGTCGCCTACGCAGAGTCATTACGCAGATCAACCTACGCAGTCAGGTTGTCGTGCGAGTTGAAAGGGGGTAGGGAACCTCCCTCCCAGGACCTCGGTGGTGGAGCCCCCGGACCAAAATTATTTTGAAAAGTTCTCTCTGCAGATTTTGGTGCAAAGGCGAAATACTCTAAGTATAGACGTTTAGGCGAGATCAAAGTTTCACTATCAGAGAGGCATCTCCGAGTCACTCCGAGATGTAGCCCAATATCACTCTGGAGTTGAGAATAAGGCAGCTCAGAGTATCAATTTGGAGAAGCAGTCCAAAGATCAATCCAAGATGAGAAGCAACTCGGATATGCTAAACAGCTGTCAAGGGCAGCTTGGAGACTTCACATTTGCAACCCTAGTTTTTCTCTATAGAAGGAGATGTGCCATCGTTTCAGCTGACAGTTAGTAGTGTCCTGTTAGATTTTAATTTTGTTTCTGGTCTGATTTCAGAAGTTTTAGTTTCCTTCTTCTCGTAGATTCTATGAATATATATTAAGGGTCGTTGTACTCTAGTTTGTAACATGTATTTTTGATTTGATTAAAAGATCTCTCTCATTTCTTCCCCGAGAATATAGGCAAATTGTCGAAGCTCGTTAAATCTTATGTTCTCTACTTTGTTCTCTGTTCTTTCTTTTGTGATTGCTCTCGGCAACTTTGATCTTAGTATTAGATCTCCGGAGGACTTAATAGATTCAATATGTGACCAAATCATGAAATATGATCGGGATCAAGACCCCGTTAGAGATTCTATCTTTTGAGTCAATTTAGTCTCCATACCAACTAATCTAGTTTCCCATCTCCCATTTTAGACCTTAACTAAATACTCAACAGTCAATTAACATGTGCTATTCAGACAAATAACAACAGAACTCTTTCAATAGTCATGCATATTGCTAGCACTAATCCAGCACCCCATTGTTAATCTCACATTAAAGGTGGACCAATAACCTTGGTTATTTGTTGGATTCCTAATTAAGGTTAACTGATATTAAGGGTGCCCATATTAAAGTCACATTTATATAGTTTATATAAACTTTTGAGATATAAGGGTACCATGATGGATGGTATTATTTCAAGGGTTTATTTGCAAATGTGCGACCCACTTTTCTCCTCCTGAAAAGAATACAAAACTATCGCTCATTTTTGAGAACCCATCAGTAAAAGAAAACTAAGAGTTTTGTGCAAGGAAAAGGAGATAGAGAAAAGAGGTTATTTGCATTAGGGTTTGCAGGATCAAAAGGAAGGAATCAAGATCTTCTTCAACCTTCATCTAATCTTCTCCAATGGCTTCAGGTATGGGGATTTAATGTATATGTATATTAATCACGTATTCAATTCTTGAGATGATATTGATTCTTGATTCATGGCTGTTAATCCGCATAATAGTTGCTTTTATATCTTACATTTGGTATCAGAGCCGTGTTAAGAATCAATACATCTTGGATTAAATTATGGTAAATTAGGGTTTTGATTAATGTTTCATAAAATCAAATTTTTTGATCTTTTAATTGTGGAATTAATAGAGGATTACATAACCCTAATATCATGTTCATACTCCTCTAATTATGCAATTATAGGGATCAAAATTTAGGATTAAGAAACCCTAATTTTTCCTAATTTTTGATTAAGTCATCGGAACAGGGACTGCCATTTGATAACTGTTTCGTCGACTATTAGTCGACTAATCATATGTTATAGTCGACTAATTTATTTTCCCGAAAGTTGAGAACTCTCTGTTTCTAACAGGAGTCGACTTATATTTTTGATTAGTCGACTAGTAAAGTGTATAGTTGACTAACCATTTTTGCCAAGTCGACTAATATTTAACCGAGAGTTTGCCTTCCAACAGGAGTCGACTAATAATATGTGTAGTCGACTGATAAAATTTGTAGTCGACTAATTATAGGGTATAGTCGACTAACTTTTCCTTGCCCTAGTCGACTAGACCTAAATGTGTAGTCGACTTGACTTGACTCAAGTCGACTAGTCTTTTCTTATAGTCGACTTGACTTGACCCAAGTCGACTAGTCTTTCCTTGTAGTCGACTAATGGTTGTTTATAATCAATCATTAAAGTATGTTACACATTTAAGTTATTGTGTTAATATTGATTGATGTTGGTCAAGTAATAGAATTGAAGTATTATAGTATTACTCAAATAAAAGATTAGAGAATTTTATTGGTTAGTTTTGTATTCATACGGTTTATTGATTTAGTAGTTGCCAAAGTGACCTATGTTAGTAAGCCTTATGAATATACAACTACATAAAAGACTTGTCAATGTAAGTGACATTAAAGACAATAATACTCTCGATGGCGGTTCTAGTTAGGAGATTAGGACTGGCCCAAAGGAAAGTCTCTTTCAAATAATTATGAACCGGGGTAGGGTAGTGTAATTTATGTAACTTAGTGGTGTGGAATTGGATACCCAAAGGTAACATGACTTACTATCTAAGTGACATAAATTATATTAGACCTACGTAGGTGATAAAAGTTCTCACCTAAAGAGTGAACACTAGATATGCTTAGGTTTCGCCCAAGGAGAAATCAAAGTGATATCAATAGTTCATCTTAATTAAATTTAAGGTTATTGTATTGATTCGTGGCCTAATGTGAGCAATGTCCTATTATGTTTCAGTGAACGTCCCTACTTCCCTTCACACTCATGCCACTAGCATTCCAGCCCTGGATGGTACAAATTTCTCTGAGTGGTTTGAGCATGTACAGTTTACACTGGGTGTCCTGGACCTAGACATGGACCTTTTGGTAGAGAAACCTGATGAAGTGACTGCTGAAAGTACAGCAGAGCAGGTTAGCCATGCCAAAGCTTGGGAAAGGTCGAATAGACTCAGTCTCATGTTCATAAAGATGACCATAGCCAATAACATCAAGACTTCCCTCCCACATACTACTAGTGCATCTGAACTTTTATCTGCTGTAAGAGACCGATTTAAGTCTGCAGATAAGTCATTAGCTGGCACCCTTATGGCTGAACTTACCACCATGAAATATGATGGTAATAGAGGAGTTCAACAACACATTCTAAATATGACTGATAAGGCTGCTAAGTTAGGATCACTGGGTATGAAAGTGGATGAATCCTTCTTGGTACAGTTCATCCTCAACTCACTTCCTCCTCAGTTTGGGCCATTCAAGATTCACTACAACACTCATAAAGATAAGTGGAATTTGAATGAGCTAACTGGTATGTGTGTACAAGAGGAAGTGAGACTGAGGCAAGAAGGGCATCACTCAGTATTGGCAGTAACTCAAGGAGGTATCCATAAGAAAGGTAAATATGGAAGAGGTAAGAGATTTCCATCAAATAAAGGGCATGACCATGGGGAAAGTAGCCAAGGTCATGGAAAGGTCTTCACTGTCAAGTGCTACTTCTGTGGCAGAAAGGGACATGTGAAGAAGGACTGCAACAAGAGGAAAGCTTGGTTCGAAAAGAAAGGTATAAATCTTTCTTTTGTATGTTATGAATCAAATCTTGCTGAAGTACCTTCTAATACTTGGTGGATTGACTCTGGAGCCACAACTCACATAACTAATTCAATGCAGGGATTCCTTACAACCCGGAAACCGAAGGAAAGTGAGAGATTCGTCTTTATGGGGAACCGTCTCAAAGTGGAGGTCGAGGCTGTTGGTACTTACCGACTACTCTTAGAGACGGGACATCAGATGGATCTTGAGGATACTTTTTATGTACCTTCGATTTCTAAGAACTTAATGTCAATATCCAAATTAGATGTTTTTGGATATTCTGTTTTATTCAGTTGTGGAAAACTCAGTTTAATGTATAATTCAATTCCGGTTGGACATGGAATTTTATGTGATGGTTTATATAAAATTTCATTGAATGATGAGTTTGCACAATCTTTATTATCTCTGCATTCGAATGTTGGTATTAAACGTGGCTTAATAAATGAAAAATCCTCTATCTTGTGGCATAGGAGACTGGGGCATATCTCCAGGGATAGAATAATAAGATTAGTGAAGAATGGGATTTTAGATAACCTAGACTTCACTGATTTTGATGTGTGTGTGGATTGCATAAAAGGAAAGCAAACCAAACACACTAAGAAAGGTGCCACAAGAAGTAAAGAACTCCTTGAAATAATTCATACAGATATTTGCGGACCACTCTCAATTCCATGTTTTACGGGAGAGAGATATTTCATTACCTTTTAGATGATTTGTCACGTTATGGTTATGTATATCTAATTAATGAAAAGTCTCAGGCTGTTGACATCCTTGAGGTGTTCATTACAGAAGTCGAGAGACAATTAGATAGAAAGGTTAAAATCATAAGATCAGATCGAGGTGGTGAATTTTATGGTAGATATGATGAGTCAGGACAACATCCTGGCCCATTTGCCAAATTTCTAGAAAAGCATGGTATTTGTGCTCAATACACAATGCCAGGTATGCCTCAGCAGAACGGTGTTGCTGAAAGGGAGAGCATTCATCAAGTAGAATTACCCAAAGAAATTAGAACTATGACTGAAAACTATTCAGAGTTAGGGACATGATAAAATCAGTCTGAGTGTGAGAACTCACTGGGGACAAAGGGGAGAAGATCTAGGAATCCGTCTGTTCAGAGGTAATTTGGACATAACAGATTCGGAATCGCTAGAAAAGAGGGTTCGTTGTTCAGAGGTGATAAACTGGACATAACAGTGAGAAGAGTCCCTACTGGACTGGAAAGTTAGATTTGGATATCCGTCAGTTCAGAGGTGACGAGCTGGACATAACTGATTAAGAATCACCAGACACGAAGCCTTATCGTTCAGAGGTGATGAACTGGACATAGTGACGAAGAAAGGTGGGATATTCATCGGTTTAGAGGTGACAAACTACACATAACCAATTAGAAATTATCAAACTCGAAGTGTTTACTGTTCAGAGGTGACGAACTAGACATAACAGTAAAAAAAGGGGAAACTTGGCTATCTGTCAACTCAGAGGTGATGAACTGGACATGACCGATTGAGAAACCACCAAGCTCGAAATTTTATCATTCAGAGGTGATGATCTGGACATGATGACAAAATGGAGGTGAATCCGATTTTAAGGATCCGTCTATTCCGAGGTGATAAACTAAACATGATAGACTAAGACACACTAAACTCCGGATCCGTTGCCAGAGGTAGTCGAATTAACTTAGCAGCTAGTCCACTAGGGACTGCAAGGGTGAATTGGATCTGGGCACTCGTTGGTTCAGAGGTAATGACCAACTAAAAGACATCAGCTCACAATTCGCTGTTCAGAGGTAGTCGTATTAACATGACAGCAAGAGCTCCCGGCCCTGATGGAGGAAGGGAGAATAAAGCAATGGACTCATCTGTTCAGAGGTGGTTTACTGGACATGACAATTTGAGTACCATAAAGAGGAGAGATATAGACATCTGTCAGTTTAGAAGTAATGTGGACATTGTTGGCCCAGAGGCCTTCCACTCTAGTTTTGATGATGATTAACTCATGTAGTTATGTTTACTAATAATCTTGTGATGTTTAATTTCAGATCTTTAATCAAGATATTAGTTGGTGATTAGCTTCAACAAAGGAGTTTTGAAGCCTTTCACCTGGTGATTCCAGAGTCCGAGCATCAAGATCATATATAGCACTCGTTGGAGTCAAGCTCGGTGGATCACGGTTTAGATCGAGTCGACTTGAAGATGGAGATCGTCAAGAAGACTTAGGTATCCTAGTTTATAGTTTGTTTTAGATCCATGTGTAAAGATTAGAATAGTGTGATATGCTCAAGTTCACAATACACACACGTTTCATGCTTTGGATTCGGTTTTTCGGTTTTTGGTTTAACCGATATTGGTTTTCATGAATAGATAGATTCAAAATAAGTTTACATTATTTAAATGTATATTAGATGTGTTCTATATACATGCAAGCTTAACTTCCTAGACAAACTTATGTTGAGATGCCTATTCATGAGGTTTGGTGTTTTGTATTTTAATAAAACATATTTTTGGTATTTAAAGACAAAAACTATGATATATATATATATGTTTCTTGTATATTGGATTTCTATCCATATGCAACATGCTTCAAAGTGTTTAAATATCATGTTTTTGTATTTGAATGAGTTTTGGAAAAATCAGATTTCTTTTGGAAAATCTAAGTTTGAAAAAATACGATTTTTAATTTTCGGTAATTTTTCCATAACACAAAAATGGTTCAATATGTTTGAAATTTGTGTTGGAATTTTTCACACAAGTTTAAATATCAATGTATTATGATAAAACTATTTTTGTGAAAATTTAGAAGTTTTATGGGATTTTCTAAAATATTTTAAAACCCAGTTTTTTGACCCAGAACCCAGCCTGCCAGGCTCTGGCGGTTGACCGGGCCGGTCGACCGGACCCAGAGTCGGTCGACCGGGACGGTCGACCGACGTGCACAGACTTGTGCACGTTGGCCAGGTTCTTGGGCCGGTCGACCGGGCGGTCGACCGGCCAGAGAGCTTTGCTCTCTGTTTTTTTTACGGTCGACCGGCTGGTCGACCGCTGGCTTCCAACGGTCATTTTTTTGACCGTTGGCGGTCGACCGGCCGGTCGACCGCCAGCCACCAGGGCTGACAAAAAGCCCCAACGGCTAATTTTTGTTGGAGGCCTATATAAATCTCATTTCTTTGGGATTCTAGCTAAGGTTTTTGAGAGCAAAAATTTCCCTATTCTCTGGTTTTCAAAACAAGTTTTCAAAAGTGTTTAAAGAACAAAAAGATCCATCTTATTTGTTTTAAAGTGTTTTGTTTATTTCAAAGAAATTAGGTTTTTGGAATTAGTTTTTGATCTATAAATTCTATATCTATTTGGTATTTTCTCAAGAGATTTTCTTTGATCAAAACACTTAGTTTTCCACACTTGAGCTATATCTCCTATCCTATCTATTTAGGATCAATTGTTTTGTGGAAAAAGGAATTGTTTGAGGTTGTGGAAACCTCCAAGTTGTATACCCTTCCATTTGTGATATCCCTCTTTGGTAGAGGTGGATTTGGGTTGTTGGTTGCTTCCTCTTTGGTAGAGGTTGAGGTTGTGATTTACTCCCTCTTGGTGAGGTGGAGTTGGTTGGTATTTGTATCCCTCTTCGGTAGAGGTAGATTGTGCTTGTATCCTCTCGGTGAGGTGGATTTGGTTGTATTGGTTGAGAGAGGAGTTCGGTACTCCCGGTTGTATTTGTACAAAATCCTCGGTGGAGGTTCCCTCGGTGGGAGTCCTAGGTGGACAAGTTAGTGGATTAGAAATCATTCTCGGTGAAGGCGGGGACGTAGAGCTCGGTGCTCGAACCTCGAAACACATCTTGTTGTTTGTGTTTGATCCATTGACTCTCAACTCTCTCTATTTATTTGTGCACTGCATCATTCATATTGCCATATCATTTATATGCTTGTGTTGTGCCTTGCATTGTCATATTGCCTATATCTATATGCTTGGTTGTGTTTGCTTGTGTGCCTTACTTGTGCTTAATCACGAGAGCTTCATATAGCGCTTCAACTCTTATTCAGAGGAATCAAGAGGAGTTAGTCCAGAGCCCTTCACGGGGAATTCGGCTACACTCGTTGGTTGCACTAAGTGTTGTTGCAAATAGTTTTAAATTTCACATTTAGTTTATTAGATTAGCCTATCACCTATTCACCCCTCCTCTAGGTGATTTCAATTGGTATCAGAGCTCCGCTCCTGATATTTGATTTAACCACCTAGGAGTGAGATCTTGGTTTGCTAATCTATCATTTACATTTGCACGTATATTGTTTGCACACACTCATGGATTGCTTGTCACCTCCCATGTTTGATGTTTCCAACATTGACACATGAAAATTTAGGATGTCCATGTATTTGAAAACCCTAGGTTTGCATGTTTTCCTTGCTGCTACCAAGAAATGCTATCTTGGTAACCGCAATCATATAGGGGCCAATACACAAGCCCTTGAGGCTATTAGAAGCACGCTTTCTAAAGAATATCTTATGCTTGTTTCTAACTTTGATTCCGCCTTTGCAGTGTGGAACAAGTTGACCACCTCCAAGCTTCAATTGCCAATCCAACCGGAGGATGAATCTAGTGGAGACGAATCCGAACAACGATGCTATATTGTCCAAGGGAATGACTCCCTTGAGGTACATTCAGATACTAAACTAGATAGTGCTAGCTCTTCATTTGTTGATCATGATAGTATGGATGCCGATGCTTTAAATGAAGAGTTATCTATTGTTTGTGAGAACCTCCTTGAAAAATATAAAGTTTTGAAAAAGAAAACTTGTAAATTAAATAAAGAAAGAGGATTTATTTTCAAAACTTGAGTTGGTTTTACAAGAGAAGGTTGAGATTTCTAATGAAAGGGATTCATTGAAATCTAGACTTGAACTTGCCCTAAAAGAAAATGAAGTTTTAAAATCTAAAAATGATTGTGAAATAATTTTGAAGAAAAATGAAAACTTATCTTCAAAAGTTAATTTTGTTTTAAAAGAAAATGATTTTTTTAAAATGAAAATTGCTTCTATTTTCAAGGATTTAGAAGTTTGTTTAAAGAATAATGTTTCCTTGAAAAATAATATTGATTCTCATGTTTGCCATGCTAGTGTAGCTTCACCTAGCTTACCTATTGCATGCCACACTTCTTCTTTAATTGAAAATGATATATCCATACTTAAGAAGAGTGTAGATTGTTTGGGCTCCACTTTGAGCCAATGTGTTTTGAGCCATACACGTTTGTAATCTTTGTTTCGAAAGAAACAAGTTCCATCTTTGCATGCAAACCCTTCACGGCATACACATGCTCCTCACGTACACACCCATCACATGTATGCTCATGTGTACACTTGTACACATTGTGGACGTAAGGGCCACCTTGCTAAATTTTGTTATGATCGTATACATGTTTCTTATTTAGCAAATAAATTTGTTTGGGTTAGAAAAGGTACTAACCCCCATGGACCCAAAAGAGTATGGGTACCAAAGACCACCCGTATTGTATTTGATGTAGGTGTGGGCTCTCGCATGACGTGAGAGTGATGGTGCCTTGAGGTGGATGCGTTCCGAGCTTCATGTGGACTATTTGGATGCATCACTTTCAGGGGAGTTTGGTGGGAGGACCACCGTGTTTTGGAGACATAGAGAGTTGCCTCTTCGGTTTTGGTAACAATCCTTTACTCCCGTTTATAATTACATGCTTTCATATCATTCGTTTATAGCATGTTTGATGTTTATAGATTATTATGTTAATGCCATGATTATTAGATCCTTGACATGCATGTATAGCATTAGAGATCACCCATGTTCATATGGATCATTCTTTGTGTTCTCACATATGTTTAGCTATTATGTATATCATAACTCTAATAGCATGTGGATTTACATAATGATCGTATTTATGTTTATCATGTTGATTTATGTCTCATTTTATGCTTCATGATTTGATTACTTGTTTAGATGTTAGTTTTCATTAAAACTAGGATGTATACTTGTACATATAGTGGGCCACAAATAAATTTTTTATATGTTTGTGCTTGAACGCTTATTTGTACCCATTAGATGTGCTAGTATAGTCTAGTTTTGATGATTCATGCATTTGACTTGTATTCCTATTTTATCCATGTTTTCATATTCATTTGTTTAACTTCATGTATATGTCCATCTTGTCTAAACTATTGATTATACATATACATCCTTTGAGCCATGTGCCTTAATGCATATACATTTGTGGACTCGTTATGTTTTGGATATGTATGTATACTTTAGTTTATACTTGACATATATATGCCTTGAAGATTAAATCGTTTTTCATGTTTTCATGTTTAAAGGAATTTCACATGAGCTTATTGACTATCTTTCATGATTATGTTCTTCACATTTTATTTGAACACTCACATTTATTGTTTACTCATTGTTGACACTTAAAAAAGACAAGATTCTTACTGGCCTGAATAATGTCTAAACTTGTTGACATTTACAAAAGACGAGTGACAGACAAGCTGACGACCAGTTTTCACCCATCTCTGAGGGACAAGGAAGCAACCTGGACTCCACTGATCCAGCAAGCAGACAGTGAGCCCGGATTGTCTCTGAACAAGACCTCAGCAGGTCTAAGATACTAGCACTTAGCATTACGTGAGCCCAAAGGGATAGCCTCGCCTGAGAGGCTAAGATCATCCAACTTCGCCTTGAAGCCATTCAAAGCTCCGCCAGGAAGCTAACTTATAACTTCGCCTGAACTGCTAAAGCGCAACTTTGCAGAGAGAGTTAGCTCCGCCTGAAGCCACACGCAACTGCGTAGAAAGGGTATGCGGTACCTTCGCCACAGACGACATCTAGCTCCGCCGAAGAGCTTTCTTCTGACTTCGCCAGATACTGCCTCCAGCTCCGCTGTGAGTTCAAAGCGGGCATCGCCGCTGCTGGTCTGCTATGGTCAACCTTTGACCAATCAAATCTCCAGATGAGATCAGATCTAATTGGGATCAAGATCAAATCTAATCAAGATCAAATCTGAGATCAAATTTGGCAGTTGATTGCCACAATCTCTTGACTCTTCTAAAACGAGTAAGAAGATCAGGGGAAATCCTCCAACGATATGGAAAGGATCAAAACAGATCAAGAGGATCAACCGACCTGCCACTTCTAGCTTCGCAGAAGCTGATCCTAGCTTCGCAGCAAGACTACTTTCTAGATTTAAACAGATTTGATTCAAACTGTTTCCATATTTTTCAAGGGACAATTATACCCTTACTCTCTCTATAAATAGCCCACCAGGGGTACAAGGAAAGAGAGGATAGGCAAGAGAGAAGACTCCACAAGCAGAGACTTCTTCAAAAAGCACCTTGCGTTCTTGAATTCAGAGACTTTATAGAGAATTGCTTCTCTAATTAGGGAGCTGATACCCTAATACCTTCTTCTCAAGGAATCTCCGGAACCAGGCGGGAAGGAATTCCTAATTGAAGGCGGTTTTGAGAAGTAGCAAGAGGGTTCTACCAACCTTCTGTTCTCTGATTCCCCGAACCAGGCGAGAAGGGAATCTCATCGCTCGCATCGTCAAAGGGACAAAGTGGTCGCGCGCTGACCAGACTCCTATCGACACACTTCTCCAGAATCTCTGAGGAGATCTACTTGTAATCTTTTTAAGAATACTTGTAATTTAGCTCCTCAACTCTTTTTATTGTATGTTTTCCCCTTTGCAAATTATATGAAAAACAAGATGGCAACTCCGCTGGGGATTAAATTCTCCACTGTCGAGAATCAAGTGTCGCAATGCGACGAACAGACCTTCGGGTCTAACTCTGAATTCAGAAAAGCCAGTGCAGCCAGAGCCTTTCTGGCTAAATCTTCAAGGAAAGTCTCTGCGGAGACAGAAAAGGTTCTCTGCGAACCTACTGCGATTCTCTGGCGCAACAAGGAAGCACGCCCGCAGTCCAAGTCCTTCACTTTCGAGAACCTGGTCGTTCAATTCGACCAAGAAAGATTTGAAGAAGTCCTCTCTGGGGGTGGTCTAATGCTTCGAGCACGGAAGCATAGAAAGGTCTCCATGACCAAGGTTTCGAAGCAGGAACCAGAAGCATAATTCTGCCAACACCCTTCAGCCTCGCGTGTGGCTAATCAGGTTCCTTGCGAACCTAAGTATCCTCTGCCAAAGCGGATGTGGAGGCCTAAACAGAAGTCTCTGGCCAAAGCCTCAGGCGTAGCTACGCCAAAACCGCGCCTCTCTCGCGAAGAAAAAGGCAAGATGCCTGTCTGCTCCAACAATGCTGCCAGCCGCGAAGTCACGACGGCAATCATACCGTCGCCCAATTCAAGAGCAGCAATGCCTCGCGCCGGCCTCTTTCTCATGAGCGAAGCTACTGTGCCACAACGTACGCGCAGGGTTTATAACCGCGAAGCTAGAGCCAAAGTACCATCTAAGGCTAATTGCTTTCGCAGCAGCATAGCGGGTAAAGCACCACAGCGTGCTCCGCCCTCCGGTTCGTCAAGCGCTAAGCTCACGCCTGATGGCGAAGCTAGAACCAAAGCACTATTCAGTGCTAATCCCTTCTGCAGGGATAAAAGGAGCAGGACATCGTCCTATGTGCGATCCAAAAGAGTCTCTGTGCTAGATTATTTAGGCCCAAGTGGGTCTGATCTGCAGGAATTATTGACAAATAAACAAACCTCTTCCTCCTGTTGTCAACAAGTGGGATGTCAGTTGGTGACAGTCCACTCGGTCCATTGCCGGCTGGGACCAATCCCCGCCACTCATCCAGGACGACGATCAGTTTTTGATCGACTATCGGTACGGGCCCCGGTGAAACATCATAAAAGGAGCATCTCACGAGATCTATCCTTCGCATCCGTCAACATGACCGGGAGAGGAAAAGAGCTGCGCAGGGGCAGACAAGCGTCCGACGACACTCCCTACAGCTCCCCAGATCCAGATTACAGCCCAGGCTTAGGCGAAGTCTTGGTGCATGAAGAAGGTGTTTTCCGAAACACCAGATCTAGGGTGGCGATACCCTATAGTTATGAACAGCCTTCTTCCTCAACGGCCCTAGCCTCGCCAGAACCCAGGAGAGCACTCCAGCCATCAGATGAAGAAGATGAAGACAGTGGGTACGCCTCTTCAGCGACAGTTAGCTCAGTGCGAACAGACAGAGCATCAATAAACATGGCTGATAATGGTAATGACGACCTTCGTCGACGTTTGGAAGCTCAGGAGCAAACTTTCAAGACTCAGCAAGAAGTTCTGGACAACATTCAATAGATGCTCGCTCAACTTCTCAGCAATCGCAATAACAATGATGCCGAGAGCAATCACGACGAGGAGGAACATTTTAGCAATGATCAGCCAAAGGCAGAGAAATCCAAGGAGGGTTCTTCTTTAGACGCTGAAGTCCTTAAGGGCCTCCAAGCTCAAATTGCATCCCTAACTCAGAGGGATGAATTAAAGAAAGGGGGGACAGTCTGTCCTTACCCACTAGAGTGGGATTCAGTGCCATACCCACCAAAGTTCAAACCACCAACACTACATAGCTATGATGGAAAGAGCTCGCCAAACCAGCACATCTACTATTTCCGGTCTCAGACTGGTAATGTTATAGGCAACGACGCCATCATGGCTAGACTGTTCATTGGCACCTTAAAGGGGGTGGCATTTGACTGGTTCTGAAGTCTCCCTCCGGACTCTGTCAATTCCTGAATCGACCTTGAAACCCGATTCCTTTCTCATTTCTATGAGGACGATACTGAGGTAACCATGGACAAGCTCCTCTCCACCGTGCAGAAAAAGGGCGAATCTGTCCGTGACTACATTGAGCAGTTCAGAAATCTGTCTTTAATGTGCCCAACAGGGATGCCATTACCCATGCTCTTACAGACATGCAGGCACAACTCTTGGACCAGGTAGAAGTTCGCATGGGGGCTGTCAAAGCCCACACCTGGAAGGAATTGGTCGAACAAGCTGAGATAGCCGAAAAGTCAGCTAAAAAGTTCGAACCATCTACCCCCAAAGGCAAATGGGGTATGAACAATAAAGGACGTAGCGACATGGCACAGTCTTCTCAAACCAAAGGGAAAGAGACTATGTCCGTAGAATTGTCCGGGGACGTACAGTCGAAAGCCAAGAAGAGCGGCTTCAATAATCAGGAGCCTAAGTTCCCTCCAAAACAGTACTCCTTCAGAGACGATCAGGTGGTTACAATAATCCATTTGCTCCACAAAGGGAATAAAATGAACCTGCCAGATGCTCGGCGTCCCAATGAGATAGGACGCACAAATGATCCCAAATACTGCCTCTACCACAGGATGATTCACCATCCTACCGACAAGTGCTATGTCCTCAAAGACAGAATTCAAGCCTTGGTCGACGCCGGAGTCCTGACGCTAAAGTCAGAGCAGAAGAAAGTCACTGCTAACATGGTGACCATCGAGTTCGACAAAACCCCAAAGGTCACAGTTCCTGACGGGACCTATCCAGTCCCTGTGCCACGGTTGGAAATCAGGCATCCCGTGACGGAAGTTCAAAATAATAAGGGTCTTGTTCCCTTAACATTGGAGACATGGGAAGTCATGTGGATACATCCGGACCTCGTACAAGATGTGCAGTGGGATTCAAAGAAGTCCAAGTCGAAGGGCAAATCTTGCAATGTCATCTCCATCCTGCCAGACGATGACAATTTCACATCAGCTTCTCTCAATGATTCTGAAGGAGAAAAGCATACTTGCGCGACGCAGGCTCACGTACCTCAGCCGACGGGTACTCGATCCGGAAAATCATCCTTAAAACAGTATGAGAAAGCTACTGACGAGACACAACAGCTAACGACGTCAGTACAAGTACCAGTATCCGCTCCAGTTCCAACCAAGGGAAAGGAGAAGCCTAAAGAAGTCCGATTCGACCATGTGTTAAAGAAGCCTTCAGGCCCAGGGCTTGACATGCCCTTTCGTTTTGACATATTGGCCCAGCTGGCTAATATCCCAGCTCGTATTACCATACACGAGCTCCTTCGTCTCTCAAAAGAGACAAGAGAAGCACGCAGAGATGCACTGGCCAATTCAGAGTCATTCCTGATGTACATGCCAGAAATCCCTAAAGATGACGCTCAGTCTTCTTGCCCTGAATGCCATCATATACAATCAAAGGTACCTGCTATTACCTTCACAGTGGAGGATAGTTTGGCAGATGTTCTTCGATGGAGCATCACGAATAGGTCCTAAGGGCAGGATCATCGCCGGCGTGGGGCTCGTCCATGGAATGGGGGTACGCTACCTCGAAGCTTATGGCGATTCAAAACTGATTATCATCAGGTTAAAGGCGAATATGAGGTCCGCCACGAAGACTTGGTGCCTTATTATTACACGGCCATCGAATTGGCTAACCTATTTGAAGGCTTCTACATCGGGCACGTATCTCGATCTCAAAATACCAAGGCGGACGCTCTTGCTACATTAGCAACAACATTAGCCTTACCGGTCGACACCGAGTATCACCTCACAGTGGCAACTCGACACCTTGTATGCTCTAAGCATATGCTGAGAACCCGAGAAGTCTATAACGTCTCCACGGATCTTGAGCCGAGAGATTGGCGATTTCCTCTCATCGATTATGCCTTACATGGTCTGCTGCCAGACGATCCTAAAGAAACGGCATCTATCAGACGAAGGTCTCTCCGTTTCTACTATGATCCAACTCTGAAGACACTTTACCGCCGTTCATATGACGGTGTCCTCCTCCATTGCCTTTCCAATTCAGAGGCACAGGAAGTGCTTAAAGAAGCACACGACGGCATTTGCGGAGCTCATCAGCCAGGTCCAAAACTCAAAGATAGGTTGCATAGGCTTGGATACTATTGGCCGACCATGATAGTCGATGACATCCAATATGCATGAAGGTGTAAAGCATGCCAGATTCATGCGGACTTCATACACCAGCCCTCGGAGTTGCTCCACCCGACTGTTGCTTCATGGCCATTTGAAGCATGGGGAATAGACGTCGTAGGGCCGATTAGCCCCTCTTCGACAAGATGTCACCGGTTTATCCTGGCAATAACCGATTACTTTTCAAAGTGGGCAGAAGCCATACCACTGGTTGAAGTCAAAACCTCTAATGTGGTTAATTTCATCAAACACCATGTCATTCATCGATTTGGTGTCCCTAGGCGGATCATCCATGACAATGGCCCCCAATTCATAAGTCAGGTATTCTATCGATTCTGCGATAAATACCGAATTCAGAATGTGGCATCGACTGCTTATAACCCCGCCGCTGACGGCTTGGCGGAAGCATTCAACAAAACGATCATCAAGCTTCTCAAGAAGTTTGTCTCCTCGAATAAGCGAGATTGGGATGAAAGCTTGGTGAATGTCTTTGGGCATACCGAACCACGGTTCGGACACCGACAGGCAATACGCCTTTTCCCTGGTGTACGGGTGTGAAGCAGTCATACCTTTGGAAATCCAGATGCCGTCATTATGAGTTGCTCTGACCACTAAGATCACATCAGAGGACAATGATCGATTGCGTCTTCAAGAGCTTGAAGCCCTAGATGAGAAGCGGCTACAAGCTCTGCAGCATATCGAGTTGTATCAAGCTCGAATCTCAAAAGCCTTCAATAAGAAGGTCAAACAAAGAGTCTGAAAAACACCTAGAGGGGGGGTGAATAGGTGTAAGTGCTAATCTAGGAACTAAATGCGCTAGATGCGGAAGCTAATGCAAATTATTGCAACACACTTAATACAACACACAAGTGTAGCCGAATTCCCCGTGAAGGGCTCTGGACTAACTCCGCTTGATTCCCCTTGAATGGGTTGAGGTGCTATGTGAAGCTCTTGTGGTTAAGTATAAGTGTGGCACACACACAAGCATATAATAGATATGGCAATATGAATCAATGCAAGGCAACACAAGCAATATGAATAATATGAATGAAGTGAAAGATGCTTTGCACAAATAAATGAGAGAGAGAGTTAGAGAGACAAGTGGATCAAACGCTAACAACAAGATATGTTTCGAGGTTCGAGCACCTTGCTCTACATCCCTGTCTACACCACCGTGTAGGATTTCCAATCCACTATAACGTCCACCGAGGACTCCCACCGAGGGAACCTTCACCGAGAAGGATTTGTTACAACACAAGGAGTACCGAACTCCTCTCTCAAACACCACCTCACAACCGAGGGGTAGGCCCGTAGCCAAACAACCACAACACCTCTACCGAAGAGGGTTTACAACCAAACTCCACCTCTCACTAGAGGGAGCAAACCAAACACCCGATCACCTCTACCAAAGAGGGATACACAATGAACAAGAGTGTTTACAACAAGTGGTTCCAAAGACCACAAACTCAATCTCTCTTTCTTTTTCTCTTTTTCCACTAAACAAAGGATCCTAATAGATTAGGATAGATGATAGCTCAAGTGTGGAAAACAAAGTGTTTTTGAAAACAAGCAACAAAGAAAAACTGAAAAGTCACCTAGAGGGGGGGTGAATAGGTGACAATGCTAATCTATGAACTAAATGCGGAATTTAAAAATTAATTGCAAATTACACTCAAGTGCTATCAACAAGTGATGCACACAACCAAGCCAAGCAAATATGAATGAGCAATGTAAATAAATGCAAGGCACAAAGTAAAGAGAGAGTAGAGAGAGCCAATGAGTCAAGCGCAAACACAAAGATATGTTATCGAGGTTCGAGCACCCAGCTCTACATCCCCGCCTTCGACACACGAAGGATTTCCACTAGCTCGTCCACCTAGGACCCTTTACAAGGAGTACCCAACACTCCTCTCTTTACAACCTCCTCCCTGAGGCAAACTCCAACAGTCACAACCTCCTCCTTGAGGCAAATATACAAACCAATACAACAAACTCCCAATCACCAACCAATACAAGGATCACCTCTCAACTAGAGGGATACAACCCAAAGCACCAAGCTAAGAAAAGATTGGGTTACAACTTGGTGGTCACAACAACAACCACAAACAACTTCTTCTTCCACACAAATAACCTATAGATATAGATAGTAGATTTTTGCTCAAGTGTGGAGAAAACCAAGGGATATGAAACCAGCAACTCAAAGAAAAACCTTTGGGAAACAAATGAAATCAAGATATAGAAGTTCAAACAAAAGCTTTTCCCAAAATCCCTTTTCTTTGGTTTTTCAAACCCTAATCAAAAACACAAAAGATTGTTCACTTTGAATCCAAAAACCTATTTTTTTTTCTTGCAGCAAAAACACCAGAGAGATAGAAAATTTTAGCCCAAAAATACTTAGAGAAAAACTCTCTCAAATGGGGTATTTATAGGCAATTTAGAAAACTAGCCGTTTACAGAATATTTGCCAGATTTACCCTGCCGGTCGACCGGCCCGGTCGACCGCCCAACGGTCAAATTCTGAACCGTTGTGGCTACCGGTCGACCGCCTCGGTCGACCGAGAATTCCTGAGAGCCAACAGCTCTCCGTCGGTCGATCGCTTCGGTCGACCGGCTATAGAGTCAGCCAGCGTGCACGTATCCGTGCACGTCGGTCGACCGGAACGGTCGACTGGCTTCTTTGGTGCGGTCGACCGTACCAGTCGACCGGCCAAGCCTGGCAGACAAAAATCAGGTCTGAAATCTGGGGAAAAAATATTATAATAAATCCCACAAAATCTCTAAAATCCCACAAAAATAGTTTTATCATTTTATATTGAAATACAAACTTGTGTTAAAAATCCTAACACAAATTTCAAACATATTTGACTATTTTTGTGTCATGGAAATTTTGCCAAAAACCAAAAACCGTATTTTCTAAAACCTTGTATTTTGAATAGAAAATACACATTGTCTAAAACTTATCCATGATACAAAAATATGATATTTAAACACTTTGAAGCATATTGTATATGAATAGAAATTCAATATACAAGAAACATATATATATATATATCATGATTTTTGTCATTAAGTCCAAAAATATGTTTTGTTGTAAATACATAAAACACATGGAATAGATTATCAAACAAAGTTTGTCTAAACAATTGAAGCATGCATGTATATAGAACAAATCTAATATACATAAACCATGTAAACTTGTTTTGATAAAAAATCTATTCATGAAAACCAAGATCGGTTAAACTTAAAACCGAAAATCAAAACATGAAAGGTGTGTGTTGTGAACTTGAGCTTATCATACTATTCTAATCTTTACAATTAGGATCTAAACCCAAACTAAAACTATGGATACCTAAGTCTTCTTGTAGAGCGCAATCTCCAAGTTAGAGCGCAATCTCCAAGTAGGCTCGATCCAAAAACTCTTGATTCACCGAGCAAGTGCAATGTATGATCTTTGATGCGCGGGCTCTTGAATCAACGTGTGCAAGCTTCCAATTCATCTTGTTGAAGCTAAACACCACTAATATCTTGATTAATAAACTGAAACTAAAATCACAAGATAATTAGTACACATAACTACATGAGTTAATCATCATCAAAACTAGAGTGAAAGGCCTTTGGGCCAACAATCTCCCCCTTTTTGATGATGACAAAACTCATGGAGTTATATATGCATGGATTAAAGTAAAGCTTCAAAGAAGCTCCCCCTAACTCATGCATAGGAATAAACAAACAATAAGATGCATATAAACAGGGTTCTTGAAACAAAATGAATATGCATATGAAACATGCTATTGATTCCAATTCTAACAAAACAACTAAATTACCAAAACATGCTCTTGATACCAATGGATACTAATAAAAACAAAACTCATAATGCTCTTGATACCAATACCAATGGAGATGAAAAGAACATAAAACTGAAAACTCATGCATATCTACTCCAATAAATCTTCTCCCCCTTTTTGTCAATCATCAACAAAGGGGTAAAACAAAAAGATATGAATTCTTCTTCCCCTAAATATATGAAACAAAGAATAAACAAACTACTTCAAGGGGTGAAACCAAAAATGATACCAATTAAAAAAATGTCAAAGAAGTGCATTATGATATCAATAGAAAGTGATCATAAAAACATTTAAGAAATGCCTACCAATTACCAATTGAAAGTAAGAGGGGCATTGAAAACAAATATGATCCCAATTGAAGTTGAAACATATTGAAAATAAAACACATGATACCAATTGAAAATAAAACACATGATACCAATTAAAAAAAAACACATTGATACCAATTTGAGTAAACAAATGCATCTAGATACCAATTTAAAATATATATCGTTATAAGCATATGATACCAATTAAAAATCAATAATCATTCTTAAATCATTTTTTTTCTCATAAAGTTAGGGAGTGGGAAACAAAACCAATGGTAAACTAAATACCAATTGAAAAATTGAAATGTGAGTTTTCTCCCCCTTTATGAAATACCAACTAAACATATGCTAAAGCTAGAAATAATATACCAATTTAAGACTAAGTCAATTGAAATAATGTTAAAGCTCAACCTTAGCATAAGCAAGATAATGATAATGCTTGTATAAAGAAACCAATTGAAAATTGAATCAATTGAAAATGATGGTCATTAAAAAATCAAGCTTATCATAAACAAAATTTGTGATATCTTGAAGCACAAATAAATCATCTATATATGTATGAAAGAAATAGATACCAATTTAAAATTTGATATAGAGATACCAATTGTAAATTGATACTATATGAAGTGTATGCATACATATATATAAAACAAAACATATATGAGTATACAAAAGGATGTTAAGATTTGATACCAACTGAAAGAATTCAATGATACCAATTGAAATAACAATAAGATCAAGTGTATATCTCATATTCACTACCACCCAATCATGTGCAAGTTTAAAATGATTTTCATTATAAAGCATACATGAACATGATCTCCCATCCAACCACCCTTTGAAGGTAGGGGTTTTCAAAAATAGATTTGGAAATATAGTTAGTTGAAAATCTCTACCTCATGAAGAATATCACAATTAGTTATATGAATCAACTAATACGAAATTCTTCAATAAATCACAATATATTTCATGAAGGACATGTAAAACACATGATCAATTAAATTACTTTTACCAAAAGAAATTTCCAAAAACATGAAACCTATCTAAGATGTGAAATCACCTATTGAAATCATCTTAAAAACATGATATTCATCATAAATGTGAAATCACCTAAAAACATGAAAATCATCAAAACATGATTTAAATTTCAAGGCATATGTATGTCATGTACAAACTAAAGTATACATACATATCCTAAACACAATGAGTCCACAAAAGTATGTGCATGAAGGCACGTGGCTCAAGGATGTACATGTATACTCAATAGTTTGGACAAGATAGACATATACATGAAGTTAAAACAAAATATGATGAATACAAGTCAAATGCAAGAATCATCAAAACTAGACTATACTAGTACATCAAGTGAATACAAATGAGCGTTTAAGCACAATCATATATAAAGGTCTATTTGTAGCTCACTAGTTGTACAAGTATAAATCCTACTCTTAATGAAAACTATCATTCAAGCAAGTAGTCAAAACATGAAGCATAAAACGGGTCAACAATCAACATGATCATGATAATTAAAAACATGAATTATTAAACAAAAAAAATCATAGTCAACCATATGATTAGCATGACAAAGACATGTGCATTAGAACTATGATCAACATGATAGCTAAACATAAAGAGAACACAAAATAAGGGTCCATACTAAACATGGGTGATCTCATAAGCTAAACATGCATGTCAAGGGTCTAACAAACATGGCATATATCATACTAAAACATGAGTCATCAAAACAAATCATCATATAATCATAAACATCCAAATGATCATTATGCATATGCATGTGCATTAGATCTAGGGCATACATGTTAGTTCTAAACAAGGTGAGATCACAAAAATAAGATCCATATAAAACATGGGTGCTCAAGTAACTAAACATGTATAACACTATTCTAATAAGCATGACATAGGTATAATGAATAACAAAACATGACATGCTATAAATAGATGAACATTAAAAGCATGCAAATAAAGATGGGAGTTAGAGAATGATACCAAAACCGATGAAGGTGCATCTCTAGTTCTCCAAACCACGGTGGTCCTCCCACCAAATCTCCTTGAGAGTGAAGCATCCAAATGGTTCTCTTTTAAGCTTAGAATGCATCCACCTCAAGGCACCAATACCCTCACGTGACGCGAGAGCTCCCACCTACATCAAAAGTCAAAGAGGTGGATCTTGGTACCCATTTCTTTGTGGGTCCACGGGGGTTAGTATCTTTTCTAACCCAAACATAATTAGTTGCTAAATTTTCATGATAAATGCGATCATAACAAAATCTAGCAAGGTGGCCTTTTTGACCACAATGTGTACATGTGTACACGTGAGCATACATATGATGGTGGTGATCATGAAAAGCATGTGTATGCCTAGATGGGTGTGCATGCAAGGTTGGAACTTGTTTCTTGCGAACCAAGGTTTCCAATCGTGTGTGATTCATGGCACAATGGCTCAAAGTGGAGCCCAAACAATCAACACTTTTCTTCAAATTGTTTATATCATTTTCTATGCTAGAAGACAAAGTGGAACATGCTATAGGAGTGCAAGAAGTAGAAGCTACACTAGCATGACAAACATGAATATCAATCTCATTTTGTAAAGATTTATTTTTAATCAAAACCAATCCAATTCTTTTGTAATTGAATCAATTTTATTTTTCAAAGTAAGATTTTCTTTGAAAACAAGATCCAATCTAGAAGACAAAACCTCATTGTGTTCTACAACATCATCAAAACCATTTTTGTTTTTCAAATCTTCAATCTCTTTAAGTGCAAGTTCAAGTTGAGATTGTAGTGAGTCACGTTCACTAGTGATCTCTTCTTTTTCTTGCAAAATCACTTCAAAATTAGAACATAAATCCTTTAATTCATTTTTCAAAACAAGATTATTCTCTTTCAAAAGTTTGTGTTTTTCTAAGAATTTTTCAAGCTTTTGAGTAAGTTCCATATTTAAAGTTTGAACCTCAAAACAACCATGGCAATAAGAATTAGAGCTATCATCAAGAGGGGAATCCGAGTGTACCTCAAGGGAGTCTTTCCCTTGGACCATGAAGCATTTATCTTTGGACATGTCTCTCTTGGATCTCCTCAAATTGTTGATGATCCTTGGAAGCTCGGGAGACGTTAAGATGCTCCAAACTGCAAAAGCCGAATCATAGCGATCAAAAATAGGTAAAAGATGTTCATTTAGAGATGCTAGAAGTGTCCTAAGGGCTAATGCATTGGCCTTCTTATACTTGCTACTATTAGGGAGGGATTCTATAGTGATGGCTTGATAAACTAAATGTCCTAGTCCTTTTAGATGTCTAATCATGTCAACCTTCCAAGAGTCAAATCTAAAATGGTCAAACATAGGAGGGCTAACCATGAGTGCAAACTAGTATGAGTGCAAATGAAAATGCAAGTGAAGATTAGCAAACCAAGATCACTCCTAAGAGGTTAAACCTAAATATCAGGAGCACTAGCTCTGATACCAATTGAAAAGTCACCTAGAGGGGGGGTGAATAGGTGACAATGCTAATCTATGAACTAAATGCGGAATTTAAAAATTAATTGCAAATTACACTCAAGTGCTATCAACAAGTGATGCACACAACCAAGCCAAGCAAATATGAATGAGCAATGTAAATAAATGCAAGGCACAAAGTAAAGAGAGAGTAGAGAGAGCCAATGAGTCAAGCGCAAACACAAAGATATGTTATCGAGGTTCGAGCACCCAGCTCTACATCCCCGCCTTCGACACACGAAGGATTTCCACTAGCTCGTCCACCTAGGACCCTTTACAAGGAGTACCCAACACTCCTCTCTTTACAACCTCCTCCCTGAGGCAAACTCCAACAATCACAACCTCCTCCTTGAGGCAAATATACAAACCAATACAACAAACTCCCAATCACCAACCAATACAAGGATCACCTCTCAACTAGAGGGATACAACCCAAAGCACCAAGCTAAGAAAAGATTGGGTTACAACTTGGTGGTCATAACAACAACCACAAACAACTTCTTCTTCCACACAAATAACCTATAGATATAGATAGTAGATTTTTGCTCAAGTGTGGAGAAAACCAAGGGATATGAAACCAGCAACTCAAAGAAAAACTTTTGGGAAACAAATGAAATCAAGATATAGAAGTTCAAACAAAAGCTTTTCCCAAAATCCCTTTTCTTTGGTTTTTCAAACCCTAATCAAAAACACAAAAGATTGTTCACTTTGAATCCAAAAACCTATTTTTTTTTCTTGCAGCAAAAACACCAGAGAGATAGAAAATTTTAGCCCAAAAATACTTAGAGAAAAACTCTCTCAAATGGGGTATTTATAGGCAATTTAGAAAACTAGCCGTTTACAGAATATTTGCCAGATTTACCCTGCCCCGCCCAACGGTCAAATTCTGAACCGTTGTTGATACCGGTCGACCGCCTCGGTCGACCGAGAATTCCTTAGAGCCAACAGCTCTCCGTCGGTCGATCGCTTCGGTCGACCGGCTACAGAGTCAGCCAGCGTGCACGTATCCGTGCACGTCGGTCGACCGGAATGGTCGACTGGCTTCTTTGGTGCGGTCGACCGTACCAGTCGACCGGCCAAGCCTGGCAGACAAAAATCAGGTCTGAAATCTGGGAAAAAAATATTATAATAAATCCCACAAAATCTCTAAAATCCCACAAAAATAGTTTTATCATTTTATATTGAAATACAAACTTGTGTTAAAAATCCTAACACAAATTTCAAACATATTTGACTATTTTTGTGTCATGGAAATTTTGCCAAAAACCAAAAACCGTATTTTCTAAAACCTTGTATTTTGAATAGAAAATACACATTGTCTAAAACTTATCCATGATACAAAAATATGATATTTAAACACTTTGAAGCATATTGTATATGAATAGAAATTCAATATACAAGAAACATATATATATATATATCATGATTTTTGTCATTAAGACCAAAATATGTTTTGTTGTAAATACATAAAACACATGGAATAGATTATCAAACAAAGTTTGTCTAAACAATTGAAGCATGCATGTATATAGAACAAATCTAATATACATAAACCATGTAAACTTGTTTTGATAAAAAATCTATTCATGAAAATCAAGATCGGTTAAACCTAAAACCGAAAATCAAAACATGAAAGGTGTGTGTTGTGAACTTGAGCTTATCATACTATTCTAATCTTTACAATTAGGATCTAAACCCAAACTAAAACTATGGATACCTAAGTCTTCTTGTAGAGCGCAATCTCCAAGCTAGAGCGCAATCTCCAAGTAGGCTCAATCCAAAAACTCTTGATTCACCGAGCAAGTGCAATGTATGATCTTTGATGCGCGGGCTCTTGAATCAACGTGTGCAAGCTTCCAATTCATCTTGTTGAAGCTAAACACCAACTAATATCTTGATTAATAAACTGAAACTAAAATCACAAGATAATTAGTACACATAATTACATGAGTTAATCATCATCAAAACTAGAGTGAAAGGCCTTTGGGCCAACAAAAACTACTAAGGAAATCTCTTGTAAATGATAGAAAATGAAAATCAATACAATCTCCCAAAACCCTAGTTTTCTTTGATTTTCTAAAAACCCATAACAATAAAGATGAGAAGTTTAAAGCCCAAAAACTCTTTTTAAAACTTGTTTTGAACTTAGGAAAACTGAGAATTTTTCTCTTATAAAAACCTTGGCCAAAATCCCAAAGAATTGGGGTTTATATAGGCCCATCAGAAAACTAGCCGTTAGGCTGATGTGGCAGCCTGACAGGCTGATGGTCGACCGGCCCGGTCGACCGCCAACGGTCAGAATTGTGACCGTTGGGCAACCACGGTCGACCGGCCCGGTCGACCCAAACAGAGAGCACTGCTCTCAGACCCGGTCGACCGCCTGGGTCGACCGTCCCAGAGCTGCCAAACGTGCACAGATCTGTGCACGTTGGTCGACCGGCCCGGTCAACCGACTTCAGCCCAAGTCGACTAATAAACTGACTTAGTCGACTGGTTGAAGCCTGGAACAGAAAACTAGGTCAGAAAAATAGTTTAAAAATATTTTAATAAATCTTTTAAGTCTTCTAAAAATCACCAAAAATAGTTTTATCATTTTATATGGAAACACAAACTTGTGATAAAAATTTCAAGACATATATCAATCATATCAATTCATTTTTGAGTCTTGCAAATTTTATCAAAAACAAAACTTGTATTTTTATCAAACTTGATTTTTCCATACATGAATAGGGAAGTCAAAATAAGTTTGTATAAGTCATTTAAGCATGTATGTATAACTAGAATACATCTACTATACATATAAACAAATTAAACTTGTTTTTATCTATTATTCATGAAAACCAAATCCAAAACATAAATTTTGTGTGTGTTGTGCACTTGAGCATATCAACTATACTATGCTTTACAAATGGATCTAAAACACACTAAACTATGGATACCTAAGTCTTCTTGATGATCTTCATCTTCAAGGCGACTCGATCCACAAACACCGTGATCCATGAGCTAGGCAAGGTATGATCTTCATGCTTTGGCCCTGGAATCACCATGAAAAGCTTCTAAACACCTTTTTTGAAGCTAATCACCAACTAATATCTTGCTAATGATCTGAAATTTAAACACCACAAGATTATTAGTAAACATAACTACATGAGTTAATCATCATCAAAACTAGGGTGGAAGGCCTTTGGGCCAACAGAGTCTTCCAGAAAGGAGATTTGGTTTTAGCCGCCAGACGACCAATGATTATGACGCACAAGACCAAAGGCAAATTTCCGCCTAAATGGGAAGGACCGTTTGTAATAGAAACAGTCTATTCAAACGGAGCATACCGCCTCATGACTTCAGAGGGCGACTCACTCATGAGGCTGATCAATGGCAAGTTCTTAAAGAAGTACTATCCTTGATTAAGGACCCTTCTTATAATCAAGTTAACACTACACCTCTGATCAAGACCCTTATGTCCAAGGTACATGCAAAGAGAGCCTTTCTCTTCCTCCAAGCGAGATCATACAACCATAAACCAGTAGGAACCTGGCCGTACACTGGTTCTCTCAAAGGAAAATCAAGGTTACACATACGCTAATCAGATGATCCAATATCCTTAACGATTAAGGATAGAGGAAAATGTTGGCCTTTAAGCCCAACATAAGTCCTCGACAACTCATCATGCTGAGGGGAATAGCATTGCTATCTCAATTCAAACGGTAGTTGGTAAAGGCATATCAAACCCGTTGACAGCTGAGGATTTGCTAAAAATCCTAAGGGACCTGTTCCCATTTGATTTCCTCTCCAAAATCACTTACCAATTCTCATCCATAGAATGGTAAGACCACATATACATTTCGCTGTTACGTTAACATTAAACCTATGACAGTGATTCCCTCGTTTCTCCCCGTGAAAGCGAGCTCTCCAAAATCACTTACCAATTCTCATCCACAGAATGGTAAGACCACATATGCATTTCGCTGTTACGTTAACACTAAACCTATGACAGTGATTTCCTCGTTTCTCCCCGTGAAAATGAGACCTTCTCCCAAATTCCATTACAACCTTGAGCTTGGTGGCGTCTCAATCGGTTATATCATTGCAACCTCTGAACCAGCAGGCAGCCAAGTCTCAATTTTGAGCTTGTTGACATTTACAAAAGACAAGTCTCAACCTTGAGCCTGTTGACATTTACAAAAGACAGGTCTCGATACTTGTTAACATTTACAAAAGGCAAGTATCACCAACTTCGAGCTTAGTAGTTTCTCAACCAGTTATGTCATCGCGACCTCTGAACTGGAAGATAGCCAAGTCTCAATTTCGAGCTTGTTGACATTTACAAAAGACAAGTCTCAACCTTGAGCCTGTTGACATTTACAAAAGACAGGTCTCGATACTTGTTGACATTTACAAAAGGCAAGTATCACCAACTTCGAGCTTGGTGGTTTCTCAACCAGTTATGTCATCGCGACCTCTGAACTGGCAGAAAGACAAGTCTCAACCTTGAGCATGTTGACATTTACAAAAGACAGGTCTCGATGCATGTTGACATTTACAAAAGACAAGTATCACCAACCTTGAGCTTGGTGGCGTCTCAATCGGTTATGTCATTGCGACCTCTGAACCAGCAGACAGTCAAGTCTTAATTTCGAGCTTGTTGACATTTACAAAAGACAAGTCTCAACCTTGAGCCTGTTGACATTTATAAAAGACAGGTCTCGATACTTGTTGACATTTACAAAAGGCAAGTATCACCAACTTCGAGCTTGGTGGTTTCTCAACCAGTTATGTCATCGCGACCTCTGAACTGGCAGATAGCCAAGTCTCAATTTCGAGCCTGTTGACATTTACAAAAGACAGGTCTCACCCGTACTTGTTGACATCTACAAAAGACAAGTATTACCCTTTTAGCCCCACAAAGGCTAATCTTGAGCTTGGTGGCTTCTCAACCGGTTACGTCAGTGCGACCTCTGAACGGCAGATAGCCAAGTCTTATTATTCAATCCAGCAAGAACTATCCTCTCAAATGGCTGCAATACAACTTGGAAACGACAATCCAGCAAATAGAACAAGTCAGAGATTCGACAGGGAGTCAAAATAAAATTACTTTTATTGATTCCAAAAAGGAAGGGATACATGGAGGCACATATATTACAAGTTATAGGGGTGCGTCATAAGATTTGATCCGTCCCTCAAGAAAGGCCAGCCTTGCCTCATTATCATCAGCCGCCCTGACAAGAGCCGGCGACCTTAGCTCAGCTTCATTAAAATTCACCGTCTGGGCCAAGCGAGATTCAACTTCAGCCAAAGTTGCCCTTTGAGCCAACTCTCGCCGCGAAAGCTCATCACTCTGAGCCTTAAGCTGCTCAAGTCGCATAGTTTCTTCAAGACGCACTGGTTCAGCCTTGGATAAGAGAAGATTTCCCTTCCTGATCATCTCCTTGGCCTTCTCGATTTTGTCTTCAGCGTCAAGAAGAGCACTGTGAGAAGCATCTATGGCATCCCCGACCTCTATCTTCCTTGTCTCTGAGGATTTCAAGTTCAAAGAAATAGCCTTATCGGCCTCTTGAGCAGCGAGATGGGCTTCATGCATTTGAGCAACAAGGTGCGCAAGCTGCTCGTCAACTGAAGACTCCAAGTCCGAACGGCTGAGACGGCGCCATTCTTCCACGTCCCTCTCAAATTGGGCTACCAGAAGTCCCAATGCGGCAGCCTGGTTATCCCCTCCGAAGTCCCGGATATTCTCAATACTGCGGGAGAGGACCACCTTTAAAGAAGAAAATGGCATAGTCGAGCCTTTCAAGACCAGATCGATGGATCGCTTCAAGCCTTTGTAAAAGTTGTCGACTATTTCAGCTACAAATTCATTTTCAGCCTCAGCCACTTTTGGCAGACGGGCAGCCTCAGAAGATCCCACCGGCCTTGTTGATATTACCGTGGAAGGAATAGCGGGAACACTGGCTGCAGCAACATGAGAGGTCATCGGTGGTCTCGAAGGAGTCTTCATTGAAACCAGTACACTAGCCACAACCGAGGTAGGACTAGTGACCATTTCCTGGATAGCAGGCTCAACCACCAGCGTCGGGGAAGTAGGACTCGTAATCACCCTCAGCTCCGCACCTGGCAAAACTGATGGCACCTCACTCGTTGATATAGTTGGGAGTGAAGTTGCCTCCGTGACTACCGTCCCTTCAATCTCTGTTCCTCTGGCTGGTTCAGGCCGATAAGGGGGCAGGTCACCATACAAAGCATCCAACACAGCAGCATCCGCCGCGGTCGAAGTGCTCATGTCACCCCTCGATCCCTCAGGAAGATCGGTCGGTTCCCTTGAAGTTGACGCACCCAGAGGCGGAACACCTGCAACAAAGTTGTGTTTAGGCAGGACACAACAAATAGTAAAAGTCAAAAAGCCAAACCAATACCAAAAGATGATATCACCTCAATTGTCTTGGCGGCTACATCAGTCTCTACAGGCTCCATCAGAAAATCTTTGGCGGAATCAACACGGATAGCCGGCTCGCCCTCGCTCGCCGAACCCTCCGTGGTCCACCCAAAGGAGCTAGAAGTTTCGGAACCTCCTTTGGAAGTCCCGACGCCCGAAGGACCTACGCCAGCCGCACCATCTCTGGACTATTCTGTGACGGCAAAATACCCAGCTTCATCACCCTCTTTATAAGTAAATAAGGGATCATAATGTTCCCCATATTCTTCGACGGCCGCAGCCCTTGAGCTTTTCACCGCCTCAGTTTCTGCATCGCAAAACAAATGATGAGCTGTCTAAAACACATATAAGGTATGTTACAAGGACGGAATTGATTCTACCCAGGTCCGCAGCAACTTCGCCAGTCGCCGGTTCAGCAACTGATGGTTCAACTACTAGTGGGGCGAGAGGAGGGACCGCCACAAATGTTTCTCCCTCTACAACAACCATAGGAGCTTGGCGACGGGGCTTCTTCACCAACTGCTTTCTACGAGACCCACCTGTCCGTTTGCGCTTGAGGGGAACGTCGGGATCCTCCTCCTCCGCCTCTTCTACATGTCTTGGGGAACTGTCCCCATCACGCCGGAACTAGCTGAAAGAGTCTCAGCACCTGCCTCCGCTTCGAAGCGAGGACTTTTCGCATCCGAGGCTTCGCTGTCATCAATAGCAACGAATTCTTCTATGCCCGGGACGTGAACCCTCCTACCTTCCCTTCTCTCAGAGACCTTCCGCTTTAGCCGCTGAGAAATTAACTTCACACCATAACTGTTAGCATTGAATCCAAGGGGTGTGGAGTTGGAGGTCGCATACCACTGGCAGAAGCTCAGGGTCATTAGAAGGTTAGGTGTCCTCAACGGCATACGCAGCCGCGCCTCGGTACAGCGGGCAATGAAGAAGCACCAGGCACGGGCTCCGTCAATAAGGCTCCCCATAAAGGCCAAATTAAGATTTGGGTTACCCATGTTCAGTTGGTCATATCCAAACTGTTGAGCAAACCGACTTGGAACATAAGGCTCCAAGTAGCAGCTATCCCCTCTCCGGTATAATAAGTGTGAGGGCCGTATGCTGACTAGCCACTCAAAAATTCCCCGGCTCAGCGATGACTGTCCTTCCCCCGCATCTTTGAACTCCTCATTATAGCCTGCATCCCGAATGCGGAAAAAACAACGGAAGAGACTATAGACGTCATAGCGACGCACCAATTTACGGGCCTCAGCCACGTAAGTCTTCTGCCATGAGCATCCTTCGAATCGGCGGAGGAGCGCCATTCGAATACCTTCGGGAGGGTCCTCTCCAGCTTCAATCAAAGAGGGACAGTGCAAGGCGAACCACGCCATCAAATAAGTATATGACAGACCTACTCTGGGGTTAGGTCCGTCGCGGGGTGAAGTGGCCCCCTTTCTGCGCTTCGTCACTGGCGGTCTACAGAAACCTTCCGTCAATGCGTGAAGGCCTCTCTGAATACAGCACACCATGGCTGGAAGACATCCCAGAGAATGACCATGGACTAGACGGACAGCAGGCAGCAGGACGTTCGGATGAATAACGTCACCCGACGAAGACGGCACCACGCACCTCTTCAGCCAGACTGTCAAGAAGCCAGCCAGCAGTGCCTGCCGGGACATCGGCCGACGAGCCTAGTGATGGAAATTTCGAAGAACATCGCCTTTTTCATAGGGACCGTCGTCCTCTTCCACAATTAGATCCCTTTGGGAATGCTTTTGCATCCGGCTAAAGATGTCTTCGACAGCGACTCCATAGTGAGCCGCTTCAGGAGTGTTCTCCATATCTGGGAACAAATAATCTCCCCAGCTATTCAAACTACAGGAAGTTCCCTTACTATTCCCGTGCATGCTGAAGCAAATGTAAAATGGCACATTAACTCCCGGTAAGTCTCGAACAAGGTAGGCTCCTGCTTCTCCAGGAGTGCCAATTCCATCTCGCACGGGAAGTATTCTTCATATGGGATAGATCCCAAAGGCAGAGTAGAGACTTCCCATATCTCATGCAGAGCCATACCGAGTTTGCCAACGGGAGTGAAGAAAGTCCCTGTAGCCGGGCTGTACAATTCAAAGATGGCGTAGAAACACGCCACGTTCATCTCAATGCCGTAGCAAGTTGCCCTGACGGCCTCATGAATGTTTAGCCTCTCCAGATCCTCCTCGAAATGAGCGAGGATGTATACAGTTAAATCCCTCCACCATGCCTTCGGAGGGTGAATCCAGCCTGGAGTTCTGAAATCGGTGGCCGGATAGTTCCCATTAACTCTAAAGAATTGATTGCCAAAGGTCTGTGCCACCGCAGGATTTTCTCCCACTGGGATGTCTCGCGACACATTCCCAGGATGTAAACCCATTATGCAACGAGGAGGCCCTGCTCTTGCGTAACCCGGAGACTGAAGCATCAATTTCCCTACATGACGGAGTCGGTACTCCGGCTCACTTCCCATGACATCTTCCGAGCCTGCGTCACGCATTGGAAGGAAGACAATGAAAAATGCCGCTTGTTAGACGGAAGATAGAACTTCTCGCCGTCCAACTGGAAAATCTATTGCCCCTCCCCGGCCAGCAGCTGGCGATCAGGGTCTGGCGCGACGTCCCCGAACATGAAGTCGGGCTTCCTATAGGCTCAACGGTCAAAATCTTCAAGGGGAGCTGTAGTCAGAATGCTCCTCGTGGTGCGTTGATCCCCACCATAAATAAGCGTGTCTCGAACGAGAGAGCTCCGCTCACTAAACAGAGAAGCATGCCCTTGGAATTGCAAGCTGACATTGCTGTCCAATCCGCTGATCATCCCAAATAGACTGTTCAAAGGACCAGGAGTGTAGTGCACTGTAGGAACAAAGAGAAACTATGATTAGTTCATCAGCCAAACGAGGGCTAAAACTAGAAAGCAAAATTTGACAAGGCATAGCCTCGCCCTCTGAGCGAAGCTGGCCTAACGATAGCTTCACAGCTGCAGTGTAACTCCGCATCCCACACGAGGACAGGATGCAGGAAAATATCCAAGTGTTAGCTTCGCTTCAGAAGCTTAAACGGAATGTGATACAGCCCTGAGGATTAACTTCGCCAGAAGGGTATTACGGTCCTTTTTCTGTCAAATTTCAAAAGACAGCTTCGCATCCTGTCATTCAACAGGATGTGAACCGCCTAAGGGATAGCTTTGCCTGGAAGCTTAAAGAAGAACTCTTCAGTTCTTGGATTCCTATCAAGAAATCAAGGTAAATTCAGGGAATTGGACTCCCTAAAATCACAAGACCATGATTGATCTCGTGTTGGATTCATTTAAGGACAGCCAGAAATCGGCTTTAAAGGAGAGACGACAGTCTCTAATCAAAAGGGAAAGTTCCCTACCGGCGATTGGTCGTTCGATGACCGAAGGAGGAGAAGGACCCTCCGTTACAGAAGTTGCCATCTCTTTTCCTGCTCGTCTCTTGGGCGCCATTGAAGAACTGTGGAAGTTCTTAAACTCTTGAATGAAGAGGAAAGAAGAAGGAAAAAGAGTCAAGTGCTCTGGGAATTTCAAAGAGAAATGTGACCTTCTCTCTCAGTCTGTAGGGCTCTTATAGGTTGACGATCGCCTGAAATGACGCCTCGATAAGAGCATAGGCTGTCGTTTCAAATTAATTTGAAACGACGCCTAAAGCGCCTTCCCGAGAAGCACCGATTCAACCCCATTAAGGGCTAACTTCGCCATGAGACAGATGCGGACTTCCCACAATACATCGACGACTTCGCCATCAGGATTGCCTTAGCCTCGCTGACGGCATAGACCGAACTCAGCAGATGTGCTAGCTTCGCTGAAAGCTTACTCTGGATTCAAAAAAAAAAAGGGTCCTATCTCTTAACCCCGCATGGAGTTTAGCTCCGCTAGCCAAGTTCAAGATGAAGGCAAAGCAAAAATCAAATGAGCAAAATAAAATTACTTTTATTGATTTAAAAGGAAAGGTACATTGATACTACATCAAGGTTGTGTTTCATACAACAGAATCATTTGCTCAAGAGGCATACAAGTGGTCTTATCTATTTTCAAGTCAAACCAACTGGACACGGAAGGCCTTCCTCCTACACAAGGCTGTAATCCTTCACATAATGGCAGATGGTGCCACCAGGACAGATTGTGCCACCAGGAAGCTGGATCTTCCTTAAATTGGTGAAGGACTGATTGCCACCAGCAGGTTGGATGTTCTTTGATGAAAATTGGCAATGGTAAGATCCGCGACCTTACAGGTGACGTCCGCTTTCCCGAAGTGGATCATCTCGGATAAGCGACTACCAGCCTCGCCTCGAAGTGGGTCATCTCGGATAAGCGATGGGCAACCTCTTCTGGGAACACACATCAGCTGCCCAAGTTTGTTCCTCCTGCTTAAGAGTAAAATTTCAACTGGAAAAGCAAGAGAAAATTTCCTGGTTTCTTTCATCAAGTCATAAGATTGGCGGACATAGCTTACTGCAAGGTAAACCGGAACAAATTAGCGGTTAAACACAGGAGAAACTGCGAAAGCACTAAGTCAAATTCTTTGGGGCGAAGCAATCTCATTCAGTCAAGTATTGATTTCAGTTAAAGCAGAGGATAGCCTTGCTTGCACAGTGATGATGGGCTAGCTCAGCAAATGCCAAGTCCTAACCTCGCCTATATGGCTAAGCCAGACTGATCCTGAGGAACGCAGTCTTGACCCCACCTATATGGCAAGACTGGCTCAACTTTGAAGAGACTAAGTCCCGAGTTTGCCTGTGTAGCAGACTTAACACGCATGCAGTGATCTTTCTTTGATTAAGTCAAAATGATAGCTTCGCTGGGAAGCTATGCTGAAATCCTTCTCTGCAGATCGGTTAAATGGAGAGCAAGGGAAATTAATCCCTGAAGCAGCTGATTAAGGCTAAAGCTAAACTAAGGGAGATGAATTCCCTAAAAGATCATTGGTGAAGTCTTTGAATGATCGGGACTTACCGGTCCTTGGCCGGGTAATAACCAGAGTGGGCATCCCCACTAATTCAGAGATCTGCGTATCTCTCTCACCCAAGAGAAGAGAAGAAGAGCAGATCACTTCTCTTCAGAGGACCTCAAGTGTCCTATTTATAGGCCTCATGGCCTGAGCATTACCGCCTCAAGCGTGGAAGCACGAGCGCATTTAAGGCATTCATTGCGCCTTGAGAAAAGGGACGGTTTCCCTTGGAACCGTGTAAAAGGAAGAAACGCTCTCCCTCATAAAGGCATTCATTACGCCTTGAAGAGAGGGAGTATCCTCCCTCGAAAACACACGAAGAAAGAATATCTCCCTCGATCAATGTGAGAGAAGTCATTCTTCTCGTATTGGCCCACAGCAGTTGGTCTCGGAAAGGAACAACATTCCAGAGCGAACTTTCCAGGAAGCCCAGACGCGAAGCTACCCAGATGCGAATCTACACGATCTTCGGTGAACTTATCCCAAAGCAAGATTGAAAGCGAAGCTGAACTCAACCACCATGGCGACGTTCGTACTTCACATATCACCGATCAAAGCAATTCAAAGTATTTCGAAGTCTGAGCTATTGTAGACTTTCGAAAACTTTGAAGGGGGTCTTGTTGACACTTAAAAAAGATAAGATTCTTACTGGCCTGAATAATGTCTAAACTTGTTGACATTTACAAAAGGCGAGTGACAGACAAGTTGACGACCAGTTTTCACCCATCTCCGAGGGACAAGGAAGCAACCTGGACTCCACTGATCCAGCAAGCAGACAGTGAGCCCGGATTGTCTCTGAATAAGACCTCAGCAGGTCTAAGATGCTAGCACTTAGCATTACATGAGCTCAAAGGGATAGCCTCGCCTGAGAGGCTAAGATCATCCAACTTCGCCTTGAAGCCATTCAAAACTCCGCCAGGAATCTAACTTATAGCTTCGCCTGAACTGCTAAAGCGCAACTTCGCAGAGAGAGTTAGCTCCGCCTGAAGCCACACGCAACTGCGCAGAAAGGGTATGCGGTACCTTCGCCACAGACGACATCTAGCTCCGCCGAAGAGCTTTCTTCTGACTTCGCCAGATACTGCCTCCAGCTCCGCTGTGAGTTCAAAGCGGGCATCGCCGCTGCTGGTCTGCTATGGTCAACCTTTGACCAATCAAATCTCCAGATGAGATCAGATCTAATTGGGATCAAGATCAAATCCAATCAAGATCAAATCTGAGATCAAATTTGGCAGTTGATTGCCACAATCTCTTGACTCTTCTAAAATGAGTAAGAAGATCAGGGAAAATCCTCCAACGATATGGAAAGGATCAAAACAGATCAAGAGGATCAACCGACCTGCCACTTCTAGCTTCGCAGAAGCTGATCCTAGCCTCGCAGCAAGGCTACTTCTAGATTTAAACAGATTTGATTCAATCTGTTTCCATATTTTTCAAGGGACAATTATACCCTTGCTCTCCCTATAAATAACCCACCAGGGGTACAAGGAAAGAGAGGATAGGCAAGAGAGAAGACTCCACAAGCAGAGACTTCTTCAAAAAGCACCTTGCGTTCTTGAATTCAGAGACTTTATAGAGAACTGCTTCTCTAATCAAGGTGCTGATACCCTAATACCTTCTTCTCAAGGAATCTCCAGAACCAGGCGAGAAGGAATTCCTAATTGAAGGCGATTTTGAGAAGTATCAAGAGGGTTCTACCAACCTTCTGTTCTCTGATTCCCCGAGCCAGGCGAGAAGGGAATCTCATCGCTCGCATCGTCAAAGGGACAAAGTGATCGCGCGCTGACCAGACTCCTATCGGCACACTTCTCCAGAATCTCTGAGGAGATCTACTTGTAATCTTTTTAAGAATATTTGTAATTTAGCTCCTCAACTCTTTTTATTGTAAGTTTTCCCCTTTGCAAATTATATGGAAAACACTCATGTTTTATTTTCATGAGTCATATTTATGCTTCATTGACCTTGAGTGTTGGCTATCATGTGAATTTCATGTTTCATGAAAATATTTTATTTTTATTCCTTACTTGAAGGATTTTGTACTAGTTTACAAGTTTTTCCATTTAACTAGTTCGGATTCTTCGTTATGGTAGAGTTTTCAAACATACTTTATTTTTTTTAAACCTATTTTTGAAAACCCCTACCTTTTACGGGCGGTTGGATGGGCGACCATGCCTATGTATGCTTTATATTGAAAATCATTTTAAACATGAGCATGATTGGGTGGTAGGAAATATGAGATATACATTTGATATGATTGTTGTTTCAATTGGTATTATTGGATTCTTTCAATTGGTATCAATATTGACATTTTTTTGTATACTCATATATTTTTATGTATGTATGCTTACACTTCAAATTGTATCAATTTCGATTGGTATCTAATTTTTCATACATATATATGTTTATGCTAAAGCTTGAATTTTTTTAATGACCATCATGTTACAATTGATTAGTTTTCAATTGATATTTTAAACACAAGCTTATGCATCCTTTTAGTTGGTATTTCATAAAGGGGGAGAAAATTTGTATTTTTATCTTTCAATTGGTATTTTGTTTACCGTTGATTTCTACTCCCACACTTTATGTTGAAAATTGATTTTATTTTGATATCATATGCTTTAAATGACAAATACTTACAATTGGTATCTTTTTGTATCAAGATGCTTATTTGAATACTTTAAATTGGTATCAAGATTTTATTTGTTTTCTCAAAATTGGTATCAATGCCTTTATTTACTTTCAACTGGTATCAATTCTTAAATGTTTTTATGTTTCCTTTCAATTGGTATCAAAATGTTCTACATTGACATATTTCAATTGATATCATAAAATGTTTTGATTTATATTGCCTATATGCAAGGGGAGCTTAACATCTCTTCTACATATAAATTCATGTTGTGTGTATCCTATATTGAGGAGCTTGACAACTCTTCTCTATGTGGTACACGTGTGTAGGGGGAGTTTCACATCTCCTCTTATACATTGCATATTATCTGTTATGTGAATTAGGGCTTGTCATCCCTTCTTCATGTAATGCATATATGTAGGGAAGTTAACTTTGCGTCTTCCCCTTCATGAATGTATATCGCATATATCTATTTATTGATTTGTTTGTTTGACCCCTTAGTTAATTCTTTGTTTCGAACAAAAAGGGGGAGAAGAATTTATTGATTTGTTTTTACTTTGACCCCTTGTTGATGATTGACAAAAAGGGGGAGAAGTGTTTGGTATATATATGCATGTTTTTGAAAAAAGGAGTTATGTTTATGCATATATGTTTTGTGTTTGCAAATAGGAGAAAATTTTTTTTGATGTGTTTCATGTTTATCTCCATGCATTTGCATATATGTTCATGAGCCTTCATTGCATATTTATTATGTTTCTTCCTATGCATGGTTAAGGGGGAGCTTCTTTGAAGCTTAACTTTAATCCATGCATATATAACTCCATGAGTTTTGTCATCATCAAAAAGGGGGAGATTGTTGGCCCAGAGGCCTTCCACTCCTGTTTTGATGATGATTAACTCATGTAGTTATGTTTACTAATAATCTTGTGATGTTTAGTTTCAGATCTTTAATCAAGATATTAGTTGGTGATTAGCTTCAACAAAGGAGTTTTGAAGCCTTTCACCTGGTGATTCCAGAGCCCGAGCATCAAGATCATATATAGCACTCGTTGGAGTCAAGCTCGGTGGATCACGGTTTAGATCGAGTCGACTTGAAGATGGAGATCGTCAAGAAGACTTAGGTATCCTAGTTTATAGTTTGTTTTAGATCCATGTGTAAAGATTAGAATATGTGATATGCTCAAGTTCACAATACACACACGTTTCATGTTTTGGATTCGGTTTTTCGGTTTTTGGTTTAACCGATATTGGTTTTCATGAATAGATAGATTCAAAACAAGTTTACATTGTTTAAATGTATATTAGATGTGTTCTATATGCATGCATGCTTAACTTCCTAGACAAACTTATGTTGAAATGCCTATTCATGAGGTTTAGTTTTTTTCTTTTGACCCCTTAGTTAATTCTTTGTTTCGAACAAAAAGGGGGAGAAGAATTTATTGATTTGTTTTTACTTTGACCCTTGTTAATGATTGACAAAAAGGCGGAGAAGTATTTGGTATATATATGCATATTTTTGGAAAAAGGAGTTATGTTTATGCATATATGTTTTGTGTTTGCAAATAGGAGAAAAAAATTTTGATGTGTTTCATGTTTATCTCCATGCATTTGCATACATGTTCATGAACCTTCATTGCATATTTATTATGTTTCTTCCTATGCATGAGTTAAGGGGGAGCTTCTTTGAAGCTTAAATTTAATCCATGCATATATAACTCCATGAGTTTTGTCATCATCAAAAAGGGGGAGATTGTTGACCCAGAGGCCTTCCACTCTAGTTTTGATGATGATTAACTCATGTAGTTATGTTTACTAATAATCTTGTGATGTTTAGTTTCAGATCTTTAATCAAGATATTAGTTGGTGATTAGCTTCAACAAAGGAGTTTTGAAGCCTTTCACTTGGTGATTCCAGAGCCCGAGCATCAAGATCATATATAGCACTCGTTGGAGTCAAGCTCGGTGGATCACGGTTTGGATCGAGTCAACTTGAAGATGGAGTCATCAAGAAGACTTAGGTATCCTAGTTTATAGTTTGTTTTAGATCCATGTGTAAAGATTAGAATAGTGTGATATGCTCAAGTTCACAATACACACACGTTTCATGTTTTGGATTCGGTTTTTCGATTTTGGTATAACCGATATTGGTTTTCATGAATAGATAGATTCAAACAAGTTTACATTATTTTAAATGTATATTAGATGTGTTCTATATACATGCATGCTTAACTTCCTAGACAAACTTATGTTGAGATGCCTATTCATGAGGTTTGGTGTTTTGTATTTTAATAAAACATATTTTTGGCATTTAAAGACAAAAACTATGATATATATATGTTTCTTGTATATTAGATTTCTATCCATATGCAACATGCTTCAAAGTGTTTAAATATCATGTTTTTGTATTTGAATGAGTTTTGGAAAAATCAGATTTCTTTTCGAAAATCTAAGTTTGGAAAAATATGGTTTTTGGTTTTGGTAATTTTTCCATAAAACAAAAATGGTTCAATATATTTGAAATTTGTGTTGGAATTTTTCACACAAGTTTATATATCAATGTATTATGATAAAACTATTTTTGTGGAATTTTAGAAGTTTTATGGGATTTTCTAAAATATTTTAAAACCCAGTTTTTTGACCCAGAACCCAGCCTGTCAGGCTCTGGCGGTCAACCGGGACGGTCGATCGACGTGCACAGACTTGTGCACGTTGGCCAGGTTCTTGGGCCGGTCGACCGGGCGGTCGACCAGCCAGAGAGCTTTGCTCTCTGTTTTTTTACGATCGACCGCTGGCTTCCAACGGTCATTTTTTTGACCGTTGGCGGTCGACCGGCCGGTCGACCGCCAGCCGCCAGGGCTGACAAAAAGCCCCAACAGCTAGTTTTTGTTGGAGGCCTATATAAACCCCATTTTTTGGGGATTTGGGCTAAGGTTTTTGAGAGCAAAAATTTCCCTATTCTCTGGTTTTCAAAGCAAGTTTTCAAAAGTGTTTAAAGTGCAAAATGATTCATCTTATTTGTTTTGAAGTGTTCTGTTTATTTCAAAGAAATTAGGTTTTTGGAATTAGTTTTTGATCTATAAATTCTATATCTATTTGGTATTTTTCCAAGAGATTTTCTTTGATCAAAACACTTAGTTTTCCACACTTGAGCTATATCTCCTATCCTATCTATTTAGGATTAATTATTTTGTGAAAAAAGGAAATTGTTTGAGGTTGTGGAAACCTCCAAGTTGTATACCCTTCCATTTGTGATATCCCTCTTTGGTAGAGGTGGATTTGGGTTGTTGGTTGCTCCCTCTTTGGTAGAGGTTGAGGTTGTGATTTACTCCCTCTTGGTGTGGTGGAGTTGGATGGTATTTGTATCCCTCTTCGGTAGAGGTGGATTGTGCTTGTATCCCTCTCGGTGAGGTGGATTTGGTTGTATTGGTTGAGAGAGGAGTTCGGTACTCCCGGTTATAATTGTACAAAATCCTCGGTGGAGGTTCCCTCGGTGGGAGTCCTGGTGGACAAGTTAGTGGATTAGAAATCCTTCTCGGTGAAGGCGGGGATGTAGAGCTCGGTGCTCGAACCTCGAAACACATCTTGTTGTTTGCGTTTGATCCATTGACTCTCAACTCTCTCTCTCTCTTTATTTGTGCATTGCATCATTCATATTGCCATATCATTTATATGCTTGTGTTGTGCCTTGCATTGATTCATATTGACTATATCTATATGCTTGGTTGTGTTTGCTTGTGTGCCTCACTTGTGCTTAACCACGAGAGCTTCATATAGCGCCTCAACTCTTATTCAGAGGAATTAAGAGGAGTTAGTCCAGAGCCCTTCACGGGGAATTCGGCTACACTCGTTGGTTGCACTAAGTGTTGTTGCAAATAGTTTTAAATTCCGCATTTAGTTCATTAGATTAGCCTATCACCTATTTACCTCCCCCCCCTAGGTGATTTCAGACATAGCCGACTGAAAGTTGCTAGACTCAGAGCCATGTCGTTCAGAGGTGGCAAACTGGACATAACGGCAAAGGAGTAGTCCCTACTGGACTGGAAGATGAGACTTGATTATCTGTCGGTTCAGAGATAACATGGACATAACCGATTAAAAAACTATCAAGCTTAGGATTTCTACCGTTCAGAGGTGACGAACTGACATGACGGTAAAAGAAATAATTCCAATAGGAAAATAGAATTTGATCAAAAACTCCGTGGGGAAATTGGTATCTTCTTAAGATGTTATTGGAAGAAATTATCAGAGGTATATTGTTAACGTAACAATCAGAAAAGTCCACTGAGGACTGAAAAGGGAAATAGTACGGAAATCAAATTCTAGAAGACTCAAAATCCCGTAAAATTTTTGAAATCAAAGATCATTACTCCATTTTTTAAGAAGAACATTCCGATTTATAAAAGAGTACGGAATCCATGATTCAATTCCAAAGTGATCCTTTAAATATAATAGAAGCAAGACTTAGTCGATTGGAAACATGTGTAGGAATAAGAAAACTCTTCCTACCCAATCTTTGATTATTCCTGACACTTCTAGCCATATGATGAAAACGAAGAACCTTGATGTCTTGGAGACTTTGATCAAGACTCAATTTCATCACACAAATTTGAATTTGATCAATTTCAAACCTTGAACAAATTGGCAAGCTTTCCATTCAATGGGATTAAACTTGAATGCGGATGTGACCCTGGTCTCCAACCTTGTGATTCAGTTCCCATCTTCGTGTCTATGTTGACCCCGGTGTACTTACCCAATTTGGACCAATTTTCTGAGCCAACATTTATTCTCGTATCCATAGATTTAGAAATTGAATCACCAATTTTGGATAGTCATATTCCATTGATGGGAAAAGAATGTGAATTTTAATTCTTTAATTTGGACTCAACTCTTGAATCAAAACTGACTCTCGAACTCAAAGTTGATTTTTTTCGAGTTAGTATTGGTTCCAGAACTTATCATTCTAGAACCCAAGTCAATCAATCCACCAAGTATCATTCTTTTGTTGGATATAAGTATAGATCAGGATGACTCTATGATGATTTTTCAAGGCTGGTCACGTAAAGAGGATAAATTTCATGATAAGATCTTTATGATGCTATTCATATTGGGGATTGTAATTATGTACATAGAAAAGATGTCAATAAAGGTGGGTTCTGTGATCCACCACATTTCTTGATTGGGTAGAACCGCTTGACCCAATCCGACTGTTTTCCATTGAAAATAGGTTCGATGGAAAACTTACAAAAAAGAATCGAGGAGCGAAAGTACAAGTGATTCTTTTAACAAAGAATAAAACAATTACAAGTAGATCTCCTCTGAGATTTCTAGGGAAGTGTGTCGGTGGGAGTCTGATCAACGCGGGACTACTTTGTCACGTTGACGATGTGAGTGATCGATCTCCGAATGCTATTTCTCGCCTAGGAATTCCTTCTCGCCTAGTTCCGGAGATTCCTTGAAAGAGAGGAAGGCCTTAGAGTATTAACACCCTGAATTTATTCTTGTAAGATTAGAGAAGCGATTCTCTGAATTCTTAGAAGCGAGAGAGTAGATCTCTTTTTGGCTTAAGTTTTGAAGCCACCAAAGAAGCTTTTGCTCTTCAAAAAGCCTCTTGGACTTGAATTTCTTCAAGACCCTGAGCCTAGCCTACTAGTGGGCTATTTATAGGCCCAATATGGAGTTATGATTCCCTTGATTGTCTCCTCTTAATGGGGGATCATGGGTGAACTACCCATTAACTCTCCCCACTAGGCAATAGAGAGTTTTGATTCCCTTGATTGTCTCCTCTTAATGAGGAATTATGGGTGTAACTACCCATTAACTCCCCGCACTAACTTAGCGGCGCGGTTACTTTCCTTAGGTGAAGCTAGCCAGTTGAGGTGAAGCTAAGCATTTTAACTCTTTCAGCGGAGTTGTGCAAGCTTCAGGCGAAGGAAGAAGTTGGCCTTCTGTGCGGCTGTGTAAAGCTTCAGGCGAAGCTATAATTAGCCTTTGGCGAAGCATAAGTTAGCCCTCTGCGGAGCTATGAAGAGTTTCATGCGAAGCTATCAAGAAAGCTTCAGGCGAAGTTGTAATTAGCTTCAGGCGAAGCTGTAGTTAGCTCCCTGTAGAGCTATGAAGAGCTTTATGTGAAGCTATCAAAAAAGCTTCAGGCGAAGCTGCAATTAGCTTCGAGCGAAGCTGTAAGTTAGCTCTCTGTGAAGCTATGAAGAGCTTCATGCAAAGCTATCATGAAAGCTTCAGGCGAAGTTATAAGTTAGCTCTCTGTGGAGAACTTCGAGGCGAGCTAGACAAACTTAGCCTCTCAGGCGAGGCTATCCCTTTGGGCTCATGCGATGCTAAGTGTTAAACTAACTTAGCATCTGTAATACCCCGTTCTTGGAATACGTACTTAGTTGCGTGTTCGGATTTTCGATCGTATTTTTCGATTTGTTTTCTGTATTTATTCTGTATCATGAATTTCCTATACGATTATTTTATATTGGATTTGGACTCGTGGACTCGGAGTCAGCCCTAGTCTGAGCCGAGGGCCCGATCATAGTATATTCTTCGATTTGGTATTTCTGACGTGTAGAATTGACCGATTTCAGTTTCAAATGTTATTTTTCAATATATTAGGTTTTCTGTGATTTTCTGGATTTTTCTCGGATTAATTTGAATTTCTTCAAAACCGGTGTCGGCCAGTGCCGCTGACCGATTCCCAGATTTTTAATTCTCAAACTGTTTGGGATTTCATGATGATTCTTTAGACTTTATTTCTCGGGATCATATTTTCTATCTATATTCTTTTTCTGAGGATTTTATGATTTTATGGAAATTCTTTCGGAGTCGGTAAATCACTGATTCCGGGATTTTTAATTTTAAAACTATACAGTATTTCTTCGAACGGATTTCACTATTGGTCTTCATATATTATTCTTGATTTTTGGTAAAATTTTCAGATCATACAGAGATACTTGAATTTCGGGTTTTTTTTCCAATTTTGCAATTCCATTTTCCACCTTGTCATGCCACCTCATTTCCCACTCACATTGCACCTAACCCCACTCACTCTCTCTCCTTCCCATGGCCGGCCAAGTGGCCACTCTAGGGAACCTCACCTCCCTTTTTGCAAGAAAGCCCCTTGCATCTATCCTATTTGCATCTCCTTTGCAAAATCCCCATCATATATATTCCTTTCAATTGCAATTAAATCCTTTTTCTTCCTCTTTCACTTCATCAAGAGAGAAACCCTCTCCAAAATTCCCTCATCTCCTCCACAAACCCTAGCACCAAGAAACCCTAATCTCTTCTCCTCCATCTCCTCCTCCAACCACAAAGTTCATCTAGGGCATCAAGGGCATCACCTCCAACCTCCAAGGCAACTCCAAGTTCAACCTCCTCCACCTCAAGCTTCAACAACCACTCATGGATTGAAGCCACCATCTTCTTCTTGGATCAAGCTCCAATTGAACCCATCCAAGTGAGTATCTTTACTCACCAAGACCTAGTTAACTCCTTATATACTTGTGATGGGAATTCTTGAACACTTGCACCTTAAAAATCCCATTTTTAGGTTATCAAACTAAAGATCCAACCTTTCCATGTAAATATCTCTACTCACCAGGCTAGTCCGTCCCTTGTGTACTTGTGTTAGTAGATCAGGTCCCCTAATGTCATAAAAACCCCATTTTTGTCATCAAGAACAACCCCCAAGTTCAGTTCTGTAAACTGCTCCCCGACCACGATTAGTCGACTTGACCTAGAACCTAGTCGACTAGAACACTTAGCTGAAACCTAGTTTTTCTGGAAAACACAGTATTAGTCGACTTACCCCAAATATTAGTCGACTGATCAACTCTCTGGAAATCCCTATTAGTCGACTCCTGAATTCACCTAGTCGACTAACCCTCCTTGGACCAGAACCAACTCTCGGCCCAGTCGACTTAAACCTATTTTATTAGTCGACTTGAACCCCCTAGTCGACTAACCATTTTACCTTAGTCGACTAATGTTTCCTGGAACAGTGACCCCAATTCTCTTTATCCCAGACTTAGTCGACTTGCGTACCTGTTAGTCGACTTGAAACCTATATTAGTCGACTAGTCCCTTGACCCTAGTCGACTAATTCTGACTATATGTCTTAAATGATTTCCCTCCTAAAATTGGATCTTGTCGTTGGTTTATGTGTTATGTATTATGGTTTCTTGTACTTCATGACTGGTACTTTAGGACTTATTACTTGTTGGATCTTACCTCATATTACTTCACGACTTGTTAAGTAACTTTATCAACCACTTGTCTAATTTATGCTTTCTTTTAACACATGTATATCACCTAAACATGCCACTACCTTGCTAGACCCTATAGTTATGTCATGATTGACCCGGCCCATTCTACATTTATTGTTATGTTTTATTGCTTGCTAGACATCACCACTTTGTCATGCTATCCCTTAAACCAAGCATGATACACTTGACTTTATGGTTATCTTATTTGCGGGAACCCTGCCTTGTTTTATGGAACTAAGTGCCACATGGAACAAAGTGCCACGCCACACGGTGGGGGCCACCTCTTGAAACCCATGGGGGCCACCTCTAGAATCCACTCCCTCAGAACAAAGTGCCACATGGAACAAAGTGCCACACCACACGGTGGGGGCCACCTCTTGAAACCCATGGGGGCCACCTCTTGAATCTGAAGGGCTAATACTGTCATGTTCACTTTCCCGTAAACTGATAATCCTTAATAAACTACAACTTGTATGGGGTATGGGTGGAAGTGATGGATGCCGGAATGATACCTTGCTTATAGTAGGTGGATGATATATGGTAGATTACTGTTAGTGGGACCTCGGGCCCACACTAGATGACTGTTAGTGGGACTTTGGGCCCACATCCTGAGTACTGTTAGGGGGACATTGGGCCTCCAAAACCGGTTCCAGGTGTATGGAAACCACTATAAGAAGTGTTATCAGTTCTCCATCTACTTCCGTTAACGACCCTCGACTTTCTTATATATGGATGTATGTGAGTCGGGATCGATACCGAGACACATACCTAGATATATGGGTTAGACGAGTAATAATAATGATAATTGACATTGTTATGGATATTGTTATGATTCTTGATATTCCAGGCATGTTCCAGTTATGTTCCCAGTTTGTGACACTTATTATGATTTCTGTGACTCCAGTGATGATTCCGGTTTTAACTATTACTTGTTCCTGTTTTGGATTTATGGTTGTGTCTATTATGTATTCACGTTTTGACCATCGTATGATTTGCAACTCCGATTCTATACGCTTGATTTCCTGTGGCCTGAGATAAGGGTATATGTATGAGGGTTTCCTTGTTTGGATTATTCCTTCGATGTACTAGTCTCATGGGACAGTGACTTGAGCATATATAATCACTTTTGCTCGTGATCTGTTTTACTTGCATTTCTTATTTTACGATTATGTTATATCCGTTCTTATATTCTATACTTGTGCTCTGACCCATTCCTGTCTCTTAGCCACTTGGCTGCAGTTCATTTATTATTATATGTCTTGACCCCTTGGATTCGCACATTCAGATTCCGAGGCTAGATCGTAGTGGAGTTGTCCATCGTAGATCGAGCCATCCTTGCGAGCAGGCATCCCAGCTCCCGCTCCTTGTGCCTGACTTCTCTTGACTCACGGGATTTCCATCCTACTCGTGAGCCCTTTTGTGCTTTTGCTGTATATTTCACTTTTGGACTTGTATGATAAAAGACATATGGACTATGTAATGTCTATCATATACTGTGATGACTTTGTATTGTACCTTATGTTGGCATATATGTGTGTATACCATGCTTTGCGTTGCACTCTGATCCTTTCTTGTTGTACTTTATGCTTAGCGTATATGCGTGGGGGCACTTCCTGACCTACGTATATACGTCGCAGTGACGTCCCCGTATCTGTGAAATCGGGGCGTTACAGCATCTTAGACCTGCTTAGGTCTCTTCGAAGGCAATCTTGGCTTACTGTCTGCTTCATTGGATCAGTAGAGTCCAAGTCGATAATTTATCCCTCGGGATGGGCAGCAACTGGTCGTCGCTTGTCTACGACTTGTCTTTTGTAAATGTCGACAAGTTAGATATCGTTCAGACCGGTTGAAAAGTTATTTGAGGGTTTGTCTTTTTAGAGTGTCAACAGAACCCCTTCAAAGTTTTCGTAAATCTGCAATGGGATGGTTCGGATTTCGAAATACTTTGAATTGTCTCGGGTGTTCAAAAGGAGAGCATTCATCAAGTAGAATTACCCAAAGAAATTAGAACTATGACTGAAAACTATTCAGAGTTAGGGACATGATAAAATCAGTCTGAGTGTGAGAACTCACTGGGGACAAAGGGTAGAAGATCTAGGAATCCGTCTGTTCAGAGGTAATTTGGACATAACAGATTCGGAATCGCTAGAAAAGAGGGTTCGTTGTTCAGAGGTGATAAACTGGACATAACAGTGAGAAGAGTCCCTACTGGACTGGAAAGTTAGATCTGGATATCCGTCAGTTCAGAGGTGACGAGCTGGACATAACTGATTAAGAATCACCAGACACGAAGCCTTATCGTTCAGAGGTGATGAACTGGACATAGCGACAAAGAAAGGTGGGATATTCATCGGTTTAGAGGTGACGAACTAGACATAACCAATTAGAAATTATCAAACTCGAAGTGTTTACTGTTCAGAAGTGACGAACTAGATATAACAGTAAAAAAAGGGAAAACTTGGCTATCTGTCGGTTCAGAGGTGATGAACTGGACATGACCGATTGAGAAACCACCAAGTGATTAATACACAAAAGTGCATATTTTACATCATAATTCCCATGCATATTACAAATAAATATGTGATTTTTACTCCTCTTATCTACTTATTTGCAGGTACACAATTAATGGAGAGATATTCAAATAATCACTTAATTAACACTAATTAAGTGATTAATCAAGATTAAGGATAAAGCCAAATCTCAAACCAGATCTAGAGAGATCCGCGCAACAAACTCAGGATCCAAGTGGTCCACGTGGATAACCACTTCCCAACTGATCTCCAACAAGAAGATCAGATCCAACGGCCATAAGATTGCCGCGGGGCGCGGCAAGGGGCGCGGCAATCTTAGGGTTGTTAATCCCCGGATTTTGTGGTAACAGAATTCTCTCCAGAGGCTTCTCAGATCTGCTATAAATACTGGACTATCACCTGCGAGCTGGGACTGATCAGAGAGGAGAGGAGATTAGTTCATTAGTTGTAATTTTCATGTATTTTCTCTAGGTTTATTTCTTGTAGATCCCTCTTCTTCTCTATCCCTAGATTTCATTACAAAAGAGAGTGATTGTGAGGGAGAGAGCTTGTAATGATCAATGGTGACAATTGAAGCTATGCAAGGATTGATCCATCCTCCATTCCTCTACTTGAGTTTGATTCTAGTTTCTTGTGCTTTCTTTACATGCTTTATTACTTGCTTTGTTTAGTTCTTGCAATCTAATTCAAGCTTTGTTTTAGTTCTTTAATGGCTTCTTGTAGCTAGATTTTCATTCCATGTACTAGTTTAACCACTAGCTTAGCCTACTTAACTACTCATGGGTGATTGCTTTTGTTAATCTTGCAAGTGTATGATCTTCTCTTCTCCGATGGTTAAACCACCATCTTGCAAATGAGAAAGTAATTAGGTCAACATGTGAGAGGAATTCTAAGCCAACGGAGTGACAACGTTAGGCAAGCTTTCATTATCAAGGAGTTTGGTAAGTCTTGGCAAGCTAGCAAGGTAAGCTAGTCATGGATTGCCTTCTTTAAGTTTCCTTTTCTTTTCTTGTGAATACCACATCCAATTCTTGATTTCTTTTCCACTTCCACCATGAACATATCCATCCTCTTTTGGTTTCTTTTGTATTTGCTTCACTAAGTTTATAATCAAGAGAAGGATACTAGTTTGTTCACTTCACTACCACACGTAAAGCTTCCATCGCTAGCTCTTCCCGTGGATTCGACCCGTTGAGCCAACGCTATAACGGTAGTATCGTGGGTATATTAAGCACATTTAAGCATTTCAATTGATTCATAGATAATACATATTTTGAGTGCTACTTCCCTTACGATCAATTTTTGGCGCCGTTGCCGGGGAGAGCGACGTATTTTTTTGGTTTAAAGTGAAGTACTAAACTATTCTTCTTCTCTGTTTGCAGGTTACAGGTCAAGAAACAGAAAATCTTTGTTGCAGTTACATATAAGTGGACCTGGGCCTCTGCTCAAGAAAGCAGAGCCCAGGATCCCTCTGGAGTGCCGCGGATCCACAAGCCAAGCCGTGGAAACGCGGCACAAAAGAGCTCACTTCTGACAAATTTTTGCAGGGGCTTCTGCTCTGCAAGATACAACTGCTTCTATACTTGATTTCCTGTATACTTCACTGTATTCCTGTTAATTAATACAACAGTAAAAATTGGTTGATAATTGCTAAAAATTGTTTAGACACTTGCATTTTAGGCACGTGTCTTTCAATTCTTTACTTTTACTGTTGAAGAGTGCGTGGAGGCAAGGTACGTGTTTGCATTGCATTTAGACTAGGACAAACTCTTGCTTGATTTTCTTGCTTTGAGTGTATCCTAGCTATATTTCTTGTACACTTGCACAATTCAAATTTAAGGGCATACCCGTAAATAAGATAAGGTGGGGAGGTCATTACCCTTTCCTTAGCCCGAAAACTACAACCCAAGCACTCACTAACCCAAGCCTAAATTAATAAAAAGTAGACGTTGGCCCTAGGGACATCTCGGACTCAATTAGGAGATTATCCTAAGGGGGAAAAGTGTTGGAATTTAACTCTTGCAAAATCGGTGTCTAGGAAAGGGGTTGAGGGCCGAAAGCCCGAAGGTTGCTGGTTACTTAATTAAGGAACGTCTCCGGACGGAAAACCTCCCACCAACCTTACCCTTCCCTGGCTGATTAGCTTGTGGTTAGAATCTACACTGAACCTCCCGTGGACGATCTATTTGTTAGGAGTCGTCTAGGTCTAAGTCTACCCTAACTTAGGTTAGAATTTTTCTTTTCTTCTTTTGTTTGTTTGTTTTGTTTGTTTGTTGTTTGTTTGTTTGTGATTGTGTGATATGGCTTACAATTACAATTCTTTCCATCATAATCCTTATGTCACACACACACCATATTCAGATAATTCCAACCCGGTGTTTTATAATATGCACCAACCACATACACCGGGTTGGCCTTATCCGAATCACTACGACCCATACCCCCCATCTAATAATTATAATGTCCAAAATAATTTCAACTCTTTACCGAGTAATTGGGGATTCCAGTACCCCGAGTCAAATTATCAAAATCCTTGTCCACCATATTCACCTGGTCCACCATATTCATTTCCTGAGTCCACTTCATATACTCCTTTTTCTGAACCTCCCATGGAAGAAAAATCTGAGTTACAAAGGAGTATAGAAGCCAATTTACTGAGAGTTGAGCAACAACTTCAAAAACCATTTGTCTCTCCAATTCCACCATATTCTCAAGAATCTTACTCAGTTCCACCTTTTCATAATGAACAACCATTTGCTTGTGAACCGAGTAAAGATTTCTTGTGTGAGTCAACTTTTCCATCATCACACACTTTTGACTCACACTTCCAAGACCACACTTCCTCTTTCCATCAAAACAATGAAATCATCGATTATGGAAAGATGCTTGAAGACATGACCAATGCTCAAAATGCTAGAAATCGTGACATAGATTTGATGATCCAATCTCTCCATTCTCATCCTCTTTCTAATGTCACTAGCCACTCTGTTAAATCCAAAGAGTCATGTAGTCTTGGAAATTCAGATTCAATTTCAGCAAGTTTTTCATTTCCTAAACTTGAACTTGTCCAAAATTCAAATCCAATTGACATTTTGGCAAGTTTTTCATCTCCTAAAAATAAACTTGTCCAAACTCCAGATCCAATTGATGTTTTGGCAAGTTTTCCTTTTTCTGAAATTGAATTGGAACATGAATTTGATTCTGAACTTTCACTTGATAATTCCAACTTACTTCCTGATTCAATCATGACTTCCATATCCTTACCTGATTTCAATCCATTTCCTGAGTCAGAATTGGATCCATTTCCTATCCATTGTGAAAATGAATCACCAATCTTTTATGATGATCACATAGAACTTGGCCAATTCCATACTTCTGAAAATCCTATCGATAAATTGGCAAGTTCTCCACATTTTATTGAATTACATGAGGAATGTGATCTTGAACCCCAACTTTGTGATTTAATTCTTCTTCCTGATTCCATAATGACTCCGGTATCTTTACCTCACTTTAATTCTTTCCCGGAATCAACCTTGAATCCATTCCCAATTCACAATGAAGTTGAATCACCCATCTGTGAGGATCATGTCGAACTTGCCCACTTTTTCACTTCTAAAGATCCAATTGACATTTTGGCAAGTTCTCCATTTTGTGGAATTGAACTAAAAGAGATATGTGACCTAGATTTGCACATCTGTGATCCAGTTCAAATCCCTGAATCATTATTGACTCCGGTCATATTACCCATTTGAGTAACCTTCTAGAGTCAGTTTTGATTCCCATCCTTCCTGAACTGGAATCACCAATTTTTAATAGTCACATTCCATCGTTGGACAATTCATGTGGACTTGAGTTGACATTTCTTGACTTGGACCCAATTCTTAAATCCATTCCGACTCCCGAACCGTATCTTGAATTCATTCACTTCCCTGAGTCGGTGTTACTTTCCGAGTCCAAGTCAACTGTTCTATCATTTCATTCACCATTCTGGACAAGGATTTTGATGAAAATGATTCTGAAATTATTAGGAAAATCTTGAAATTAGATGGGGTTATGTACATAATTAAGAGCACACACGCATGCATCATTTTCATGGGTCATATTTCTGTGATTTTTGGTGGGTTTCTGAAAACCCAACGCCAAGCTGATTGGGCCATGTTCCGTGGACCAGTCCGACCACCCCCAGAACCACCTCCTTAAATTAATTTTTTTTTTTACTAACATAGGATTCACTAACATAAAATTTAGGAAATAATAATAATAATAAAAAAAAAAAAAGAATAAAAATAAAGGAGGATTTTCATGTTTAAAGAGTCCCACATTTTCCAAATTCTACATCTTTCTAAATTCCTAGGAATTCCCATATTTTCAAAATTCAAATTCTTTCCATCTTTTTAAATTCCTAGGATTCCTAAAATTCTTAGGATTCCTCAAATTCCATCTTTCAAAGCATTCCTAAATTTGAGGTCTTTCCAAATTCCTAGGAGTCAAAGATTCTTTTCATAAATCCCTAGGGTAAATTTGTTTTTGACCTAGGGATAATTTAGGGACTCTCAAAATTCCTTTCTCCTATAAAAATACCCCTCCCACATATTTTCTCTCTCACCCGAGAAACAAACCTCAGATCCCTAATTTCCTCTCAAACCTCAGCTCTACAAATTTTCCCTTCTCCTGCTTCCTTCAGATTGCCGCGGATCCACAAGCCTAGCCGCGCAAACGCGGCTCTTCTGTAGAATCCAGTGCCCAGAAAAATTTCCCACCAGTAGATTTCAAGTGCTTCTTCCAGATCTGGTGTCACAATTTCTTCCAGAGTTCTCTGCATCCACAACAGAGATCGTTTTCTTCCCCCCACGTAATCCGGGGTGGTTCGATATTCTAATCTCTACTCTTTACTGCTTTAATCTTCAATCTCTGTTATGGCACCACAAATTTTTCCTGAAAAAGACTTTGGGCGGATTTTGATTGATAATAATGGGTATGGACATGTATTTTTAGAACGAATAAGGGCTAGGAATTGGTACAATTTGATTTATGATAATTCTGAGACCGAGTCATTCTATTGTCCTGAGTTGGTGAAGATGTTTTACACTCACCTAGATCAAGCCTCGGTAGATTCACAAGCTTACCAATTCACTGTCCACATGCCTAATGGTGATTTCATTGTCACGCTTCCTCTTTTTGAGGAAGTCACTCATGTCCCGACCAACCCACACCATAGCGAGCCCCTCCCTTTAATTGACTATATGACTGTTATGGGAGTTCGCTGCACGGAGCAGGATCGTGGGCTAAAGGCTAGCACCACGTTTAGGAATGTTCATTGCATAGGACGTTGGATCCTACGCAATATTTTAGGGCTAGACCATACCACAACTTTTAACAGGCCTGTGCTACAGATTATACATGACTTGATGACTAGACAACGCACGGTCTGTTTGAACAAGGTTATCTTCCATGCACTAATTGTCAACTCTCCCGAACAAGAGGTGCCAAATACACACACCCCATCCTGATTACACGTCTGTGTAGGACCTTCCTACCAGATGATGTATTTGATTCATTTGATAGAGTGTTTGCTGCACCAGAGAGACCGACCAGTGCATACACTAGTTGTTTACACGCACTCTGGACACCTACTGTCCAGCCAGAAAATGTGCCTGTAGTGTCCTCATCTTCGGAGAGTTATGATGCGGAGGATGAACCCGAATTTTGGAGGCAGGAACCCCTGTAGAGACACGTGCTTTCATGTCTACCTTATGGAAAGGCATGAAGAAAATATTTAGAGGGCAAGTAAGGCTGAGAAAGAAGGTGGAGGAGCAATCTTCCAGGTTGGAGGAGCAATCCTCTAGGCTAGATACTATTGAGGCGACATTGAGGAGGACACAATCAGCTGGGCCGAGCACCACATCGGTTCCAAAGAGGAGGAGGGAGTGACTTTTCACCTTTTACCTGTTTCATGCATTCTTTTTATCTTGCATACATCGAGGACGATGCATGAGATAGGTATGGGGGGGTAGGTACTAACTTAGGATTTTTCATTTTCTTGTCAGGTTTTTTATTTTTTAGGATTTTTAATTTCTTTTTAGGTCTTTTATTTTTAGATTTTATTTTAGATCTTCCACTTTCTTTTTAAATTTTATCTTTTCTTTTAGAAAAAAAAAATAATAAAAATAAAAAAAATAATAAAAGAATAAAAACTTTTTGAAATAAGAAACAAAGTTTTGCTCTATTTTTAAGAAAATTAAGATGTATCTTAGAGATTAAGAAAGCCTTAATTATGACATCTTAAACCTAGTTGAAGTAATAGATCTTGTTTGAAAATTATAGGCTAAGTAAGTAAAATTGAGGAGATATTTTTATCTTGCATTTTTTTGCTTTAGATAATATGCACTTTACACTTACACATTTCTTGGGATGGAAACAAAGACCAAAAATGCCATATATATAAAATAAAAAAAGAAAAAGAAAAAAAAATATATATATATATATATAAATAAAAGATCACTTATTAAGCTGGGAAATTGTGCCTCAAGAAGCATGATGACTCACGCCTAACAGTGATCTCACCTATTAAGCTGGGTAATTGTGCCTCAAGAAGCATGATTATTCACGCCTAACGGTGATTAAGAATAATCCCTCTTAGTTTTTTGGCCTTTTTCACTCGAGTCCTTAAACCCGAGGGATGTTTCCTCATCTGGTGCCCTAAGACCATCTGGTCTGGGAGTCATCGGTTATAGGCTCGCTACATGGGTGAATTAGAAAGCCTAATAAAACTAAGGGAAGAAAAAAAAAAAAAAAATATAATAAATGGCTTGATGGTTGGAGTTGAAATCCCAGAAACCTTCACTGTGCACGGTGTGCATATTATCTAGGTTTTATGAAAGATAAAAATATTCAATCCAATTTTGAATTCTTACCTTAATTGAAGACAAGATCTTGCATGGATACTAAGTTTAAGGAAGAATGATTATAGGTGGACTTATGACCTAGGATCACTTATATTTTTGCAAAAATAGTTCTTAAACATGTCTCTTATTCAAAATGCGTTTTCAAAATACTAACATTTGTCTTCTTTCTTTATGGATTTTGTGGGTGCAATCCGCTGAAAACCCTCAGGAGACAACACTCCTCCTCTAGGGTAACCTAGAGGTTTAACGGCTTGTTGCACATGCTCAGTGCAATCGCGTCACCTGCGAAAGTGGTGTAATAAACTTGTAGTTTAGATTTTCTTTTCTTTGTTTTGCTCGGACGAGCAAAAGAATAAGTGTGGGGGTCAAGCTCGAAATTTTATCATTCAGAGGTGATGATTTAGACATGATGACAAAATGGAGGTGAATCTGATTTTAAGGATCCGTCTATTCAGAGGTGATAAACTAAACATGATAGACTAAGACACACTAAACTCCGAATCCGTTGCCAGAGGTGGTCGAATTAACTTAGCAGCTAGTCCACTAGGGACTGCAAGGGTGAATTGGATCTGGGCACTCGTTGGTTCAGAGGTAATGACCAACTAAGAGACATTAGGCTCACAATTCGCTGTTCAGAGGTAGTCGTATTAACATGACAGCAAGAACTCCCAGCCCTGACGGAGGAAAGGAGAACAAAGTTATGGACTCGTCTGTTCAGAGGTGGTTTACTGGACATGACAGTTTGAGTACCATAAAGAGGAGAGATCTAGACATCTGTCGGTTCAGTGGTAATATGGACATAACCAGTTGAAAGTTACTAGACTCAGAGCCATGCCGTTCAGAGGTGGCGAACTGGACATAACGGCAAAGGAGTAGTCCCTACTGGACTGAAAGATGAGACTTAGTTATCTGTCGGTTCAGAGATAATATGAACATAACTGATTGAAAAACCACCAAGCTTAAGATTTCTACCGTTCAGAGGTGACGACTGGACATGACGGTAAAAGAAATAATTTCACTAGGAAAAATAGGATTTGATCACAAACTCCGTGGGGAAATTGGTATCTTTTTTCAGATGTTATTTGGAATAAATTGTCAGAGGTATATTGTTAACGTGACAACCAGGAAAGTCCACTGAAGACTGAAAAGGAAAATAGTAGACTTTGAGGAGAGTCTATCAAAATTTCGCTGGGGAGTTAGCAACTGAATTCCCATAAGATATTCTATGTCAGAGGTTATTGTTAACGTAACAAGAAGAGCTCCGTGGGGATTTAGAAGGGGATTTGTAAAGCAGTCTGTCAGAGGTGTTTAGAACATAACAGCAATTAAAATGCACTTGTCATTCTATTAAAAGAATGACAATGGGGATATTAGCAAAATCCATCGGGATGCTCAAAAGGTTTTACTGTCGAAGACGTGAGCTTTAAGAATGACAGTTCTGATCTGTTATTAGAAAAATGAATACAGCCTTTTGTGGTCCTACCATTCTATGGACGGGAATTGGTAGGGGACTTTGATGGCAAAAGCGGGATCAGATTCTTAGGATTTTTAGCAAATCCTTAGCTATCAAAGGATTTGGTATGCCTTTACCAACTACCGTTTGAGTTAGGCTAGCTAGCAGTTCCCTCAGCATGATAAGTTATTGAGGATTTTATATTGGACTTAGAAGCCAATATTTTCTTCTAGCCTTATTCACCGAAGGCTTCAGATCGTGTCATATGAAGCGAACATTTCTATATTCCACTGGTGACCTCTAAAATCTCACTGGGGATTAAAGAGTTAAGTCTAAACTTCATGAAAAATTTGTCGGTAGATCGACATTTCTCGTGGAGCGTCACCTTTTGTTCATCAAGACTCTGGTTCTCAGCTGATCTTTATGTCTAGATATGGAGTACAAACTTTACAAGGAATATATCGAGTAAGTCGAGATTCCTCGTGGAGTTTCACTTTTATTCATCATAATCAAGACTTTAGTCACAGCTGATTATCGAATCTGAACATGAATGTAAAAATATTTGAAAGGTCCTATAAGGATGCATCACGAACCTTCTTCGATGAATTAGGCTCATTTAAGATAATCATGAAGCCGAATTGATTTGTCGAAAGAAGAATGCAGAGATGATTGAAATTGATTCCACCTGTGGAAAGGGACTCCTTGAGAAGATGAAATAGTCAGACGAGTCCGACTTAATGATCAGAGGTGTAATGTTAACATGATCATGTATAATACTTCTTTGATCAGAGGTATAGTGTTAACGTGATCATGGATAGCACTTGTCGTTGATTGGCATCATGAGCGTGTCACCATTTGGATTCGCTAGGCGATAAGCTCCACTCGAGTAGACTGCCTCTACTATGAAAGGTTGTCCTCATTTGATTGGTGGAATGACATATTCCAACCCCCTGCGTGTTCCCGAAGTCGTTGGCTGTTGTGTCTCGTCGGGGTCTGGTTGTACTGTCGCAAGTTATTTGCAAGACCTAGTGTATGTCGGCTATCAAATAGCGGTTGAGACGGTTGTTTCCCCTTCAGAGCTGCTGAGAGGAGTTGCTGGTGCGTTGTCATCTGCTGCGAGAGATATTGCAAGACTTGCCTTTAGCTTTGGACTGGCTTGAGTCCTATTGCTTTAGCCGTTGATGGGATAAGACCCATGGCTTTAGGAAGTAGAATTGACTACCTCCATACTCCCTTTCCGGATAGGAGTTAGGCAGTGGCCTTTTTATGTTCCGACTTCACAGTCAAAACACCTGCTTCAATCAGCACTTGGATTTTGTCTTTAAGGACATTGCACCTGCAAGTAAGATGATGAACCATCTTATGAAAAATACAATACTTAGGATCATTCGTTCAGCCCACTTCGTCTGGGAGTCTAACCGCTGGCAACTTGAGCTTGTTGTCTTTGTTGAGTAAGTGAAAAAGTGTCATCACATGCTCATCTTTGAAGGAGCATTGTCTCTGATACTCTGAAGTCCGTTGGAGTTACCTTTCTTTGATCGAGTTCCTCCATATACTTTCAATTCTGATGTATAAGAAGATTTAGCCTTGTCATAACTTTTGTTGTTGATTTCCCACCTGCTTTTGAGGGTTTCAAACTTTTTAGCTGATTTTTCAGCTATCTCGGCTTGTTCAATAAGCTCCTTCCAAGTGTGAGCTTTGACGGCGCCCATGCAAACTTTCACTTTGTCGAGAAAGTTATGCCTACACGTCTGAAGCAACATAGGTAAACATACCTGCAGGACACATAAAAGAGAGGTTGCGAAATCTCACTATGTAATCTCGTACAGATTTTCTCCTTTCTGAACTGCCGAAAGGAGTGTATCCATGGTCACCTCGGTATCATCCTCGTAGAATCGGGAGAGGAATCGGGTTTCCAAGTTGAGGTAGGAATTGATGGAGTTCACGGGGAGACTCCTGAACCAATCAAAGGCTACCCCCTTGAGGGTGCCAATGAACAGTCTGATCATGATAGCATCATTACCTACTACATTACCAGTTTGCAATTAGAAGTAGTAAATGTGCTGATTTGGCGAGCTCTTGCCATCATACTAGTGTAATGTTGGTGGCTTGAACTTTGGCGGATATGGGACTGAATCCCATTTCAAGGGGTAAGAACGGACTGCCTCTACTTTCTTCAGTTCATCCCTTTGTGCCAGGGATGCGATCTGAGCTTGGATGCCTTTGATCACTTTGGCATCGATTGAAGAGCCTTCCTTTGAATGATCGGTCTTGGGAGGTTCATTATTGTTATTCTCTTCGTTTTCGTGATTACTACCGGTTGCGTTATCATTGTTCTGATTTGTTAGGAGCTGAACCAATATTTGTTGGATGTTATCCAAGGCTTCTTGATGGGCTTGGAAGTCTGCTCCTGTGCCTCCATGCGATGATGGAGATCATCATCATTGTTGTTATCAGTCATGTTGTCTCATACGAACCTTGCCTGCACAGAGCTAATGGTGGCGGAGGAAGCATAGCCACTGGCTTCTTCTTCATCATCAGACCATTGGAATTGGAGTCTCGATGGTTCTGGCAACATAGCTTCTGAGGAAGAAGGTTATTCATAATTACAGGGTATTGTACCTTGGAAGGCACCCTTTTGTTCGACCAGAACCTGACCTAAACTGGGGCTATAGTCGGGCCCTGGAGAACTGAATAAGGGAGTGTGAACCCCCTGTTTCCTTCTTTGAGATCATAGTAGATTCCTTCCTCTGCTTATCATATTGACAGAGGCAGCTGCAAGGTAAGGCACATTCACTGTCTTCTTCTTTCGAGACTTGGGTTTCTCAGAAGTTTGAACTGACAGCTGGTTGAACACCGAATGCTGGCTTGGAGGAGAAGTTGTGGGGATTGGTCCCAAACAACAGTGGACGAAATGTACCATCACAGGTTGACACCCAGATTGTCCGCACTGGGATGGCGAGATGTGAACTGGCTTTTCGGAGCGAATTTTCCGCTTATGCTCAGATATTCTTGCAAGTTTGTGTTACTTAGATCCAACTGATTCAACACGGAGACTCAAAAAAACTGAATGTTAGGCGAAGCTAGGATAGTTTCGCCTGAAAGAGTAGCTTGCGAAGCTACTATTTTAGCTCTGCCTTTGAAGACGAGCTTAGCTCTGTTGCGCAGAGTTCTTCCGGTGAGCGAGGCTATTTCCTGTGAGCGAGGCTAAAATAGCCTCGCTGTTAGCACTCAGTGGTGCTTCATTTTTAACCTCGTGGCTAAGATCCTTAGAACTTAGTGCTTTAGTTTTAGTCTCGCGGTTAAGAACTTTTTTAGCACTTAGTGCTGTCAGTGGGAGCAGCGCTGAATCAGCAACGCTTTTAACACACAGAAGTGCTTTGGCCTTTGTCTCGCGTGATAGGCGAGGCTGAACTCTGCAAAGAGTTGAATTAGCTTCACGAGATGAAGCTATCTGAGCACTTAGTTCTTTAGTTATGCCACTAGCGGTGAGCCTAGCATTGTTCAATAGTGCTGATGATATAAGCAGGGCTGTCGTAGCCTCGCTGTTAGTCCAAAGTGCTTTAGTCTTAACCTCGCATGATAGGCGGTGCTTAGCTCTGTGAAGAGCTGAAATAGTCTCACAGTCAGAGACTATTTTAGCTTCGTAGGAAGCTGAATCAACAGATTTATCTCTAGCCTCACATGAGACTAAAGATTTTGCAATCCACATAGCCTTAGCAGAGGCTGTTTAAGTTCACAAGGAACCTTTATAGCTTCGCGCACAGTGTTAATATGCTGGCACGAGGCCATGTTAATCTCTACTGAGACTGTGCTAGACTCGCATAGAGTCTATTTAGCTTCACCTGAGATTGTCATAGGCTTGCAGAGAGCCTTATTTGCCTCAGCAGAAACTTGCTTCTAAGAGGTAACTAGAGGGGCTCGGGCTACGCGGACCTCCCTGTGCTTGCGCACATGTAGGTGACTTTTGCTACCCCCAGAGAGAAGTTGTTCAAACCTCTCTTGGTCAAAGTGAATGACAAATGTCTCAGCAATAGACCCGAGGATTTGATCGTCGCATTGCGACACTTGATTCTCAGGAGTGGAGAACGCATTCCCCAGCAGAGTCGCCATCTTGTTTTCCATTGAAATATAGGTTCAATGGAAAACTTACAAAAAAGAATCGAGGAGCAAAAATACAAGTAATTCTTTTAATAAAGAATAAAATAATTACGAGTAGATCTCCTCTGATATTTCTGGGAAAGTGTGTCGGTGGGAGTCTGATCAGCGCGCGACCACTGAATGCTATTGCTTGGAGTGATCGATCTTCAAATGCTATTGCTTGGAAATTCCTTCTCGCCTGGTTCCGGAGATTTCTTGAAAGGGAGGAAGGCCTTAGGGTATTAAGACCCTGAATTTATTCTCGTAGGATTAGAGAAGCGATTCTCTGAATTCTTGAAAGCGAGAGAGTAGATCTCTTGTTGGCATAAGCTTTGAAGCCACCAAAGAAGCTTTTGCTCTCCAAAAAGCCTCTTGGACTTGAATTTCTTCAAGACCTTGAGCCTATCCTACTAGTGGGCTATTTATAGGCCCAATAGCGAGTTATGATTCCCTTGATTGTCTCCTCTTAATGAGGGACCATGAGTGTAACTACCCATTAACTCTCCCCACTAGGCAATAGAGAGTAATGATTCTCTTGATTGTCTCCTCTTAATGAGGGATTATGGGTGTAACTACCCATTAACTTTCCCCACTAACGTAGTGGGGCGGTTACTTTTCTCATGCAAAGCTAGCCTCTTCAGGCGAAGCTAGCCAGTTGAGGTGAAGCTAAGCATTTTAGCTCTTTCAGCAGAGTTGTGTCAAGCTTCAGGCGAAGGTAGAAGTTGGCCTTCTGTGCGGTTATGTAGAGCTTCAGGCGAAGCTATAATTAGCCTTTGGTGAAGCTATAAGTTAGCTCTTGTTGACACTCAAAAAAGATAAAACTCTCAGACGGCTTTCCAACCGGTCTGAACGACGTCTAACTTATCGACATTTATAAAAGATAAGTCACAGACAAGCTGACGACCAGTTTTACCCATCTCCGAGGAACAAATCAGCGACTTGGACTCTACTGATCCAGTGAAGCATACTGTAAGCCAAGATTGCCTTTGAAGAGACCTCAGCAGGCCTAAGTTGCTGAGTTAGCTCAACATTAGCATCGCATGAGCCCAAGGGGATAGCCTCACCTAAGAGACTAAGTTTGTCTAGCTTCACCTAGAAGCTTTTCATAGCTCCATAGAGAGCTAACTTACAGCTTCGCCCGGAAATACTCAGTTAACTCCGCAGAGAGTTAGCTTCGCTCGAAGCCCCACGCAGCCGCGCAGAAGGATGATTGGTAGCTTCGCCACAATTTCTATCTAGCTCCGTTGAAGAGCTCTCTTCTAGCTTCGCCAGAAGCCTCTCCCAGCTCCGTCATGAGCTCAACGCAACGACTCCGCTGCGGGTCTCTTATGGTCAACTTTGACCAATCAAATCTCTAGATGAGATCAAATCTGATTGAGATCAAATTTGACAGTTGCTTGCCATCATCTTTTGACTCTCCTAAACGGGTAAGAAGATCAGGAGAAATCTTTCAGTTATTTGAAAAGAATCAAGGGCGCATCCCTCATTTAGCAGATCGGATCAAGAGATCAGCACTACTTGCTATTCCTAGCTTCGCAAAAGCTGTCTCTAGCCTCGCGGCGAGACTACTTTGCAGATGTAAAATAGATTGACTCAATCTGTTTCTAGATTTTCAAGGGGCAATTATACCCCTGCTCTCCCTATAAATAGGGTACCAAAGGCAAACGAAAGAAAGAAGAGGAGAGAGAGGGGACGGCTAAAGGCAGAGACTTACTCTCTTGCTTTCAAGAATTCAGAGAACTACTTCTCTAATCAGGGTGCTAATACCCTAAGATCTTCCTTCCTCTCAAGGAATTTTCAGAACCAGGCGAGAAGGAATTCCCAAGTGGAGGCAGTTTGAGAAGTAACAAGAGGGTTCTACCAACCTTCTGTTCTCCGATTCTCCGAACCAGGCGAGAAGGGAATCCCCTCAAGCAGCAGTCTGATTGTCTGATCAATCGCATCGTCAAAGGGATAAAGTGATCGCGCGCTGATCAGATTCCTACCGGCACACTTCTCCAGAAATCTCAGAGGAGATCTACCTGTAATCTTCTTCCTACAAAGAATTACTTGTAATATAGCTCCTCGACATTTTTTTTGTAAGTTTTTCCCTTTGCAAAATCAATGAAAAATAAGATGGCGACTCCGCTGGGGACAGTATGCTCCACTGCTGAGAATCAAGTGTCGCAATGCGACGATCAAACCTTCGGGTCTATTGCTGAAACGCCGGTCATTCGCTCTGGCCAAAAGAAGTTCGAACAACTTCTTCCTGGGGGTAGCAAAACTCCCCTACGTGCGCGCAAGGAAGTTGGCGTAGCCAGAGCCCCTCTGGCTAATTCTTCAGAGCAGGTCTCTGTAGAGACAGATAAGGCTCTCTGCGAGCCTATTACGGTCCTCTGGCGCAACAAGGAAGCAGGGCCGCAATGCAACGGTCAGAATTCTGAATCCGTTACTGTCGAAAATTTGGTCGTTCATTTCGACCAAGAAAAATTCGAAGAACTCCTCGCTGGAGATAGTCCAATGCTCCATGTTTGAAAGCATAGAAAGGTCACAATGACCAAGGTTTTGGAGCATAAACCAGAGGCAGAATCCTCCCAACTCCTCTCAGTCTCGCGCGAGGCTAGCCAGGTTCCCTACGAGCCTAAGTCTCCTATTTCAAAGCAGATGTGAAGGCCAAAACAGAAAGCTCCGTGTGAAGCTTCAGGCATAGTCATGCCACAGGTTCGCCTGTCACGCGAAGATAAAGGTAAAATGCCTGCCTGCTTCGCTGAGGCCATTAGCCGCGAGGCTAGAACGGCGACTAAGCCTTCGCCTGATTCAGGAGCAGTGACTCCCCGCGCCAACCTCGTTCTTCCGAGCGAAGTTACTAATAGCATGGCAGACACAACACCAGTACCCCAGGGTACGCGTGAAGTTCCCAGCCGTCAAGTTAAAACTAAAGCACCTAGCGGTGCTAACCACCTTCGCAAGAAGGCAACAAGCAAAGCATCGCAGCATGCTTCAAGCGTTAAGTTCGCTCTTTGCAGCGGAGCTGAGGGATTGTCCCTGGGTGCTGATAGCGGTGCTTATGCAGCTTCAGCACCTAAGGGTGCTCCCAAAGTTCCTAGCCACGAAGTTAGAACTAGAGCACTATCTAGTGCCAGTCACCTCTGTGGTGATGAGAAAAACGAGGCATCATCCTATGTTTCATTTCCAAAGCTTGCGAATGCCAAGTCTACCCCTCACACAGATATGAGCGGGAAGGTGGTGTCAGAATTACCTGAACACATCAATGCGCGATCCACCAGAGTCTCTACACTGAGTCGCTTAAACTCATCTAGATCCGACTTGCGAGCGTTCTTAACAAACAAGCGAAAGTCAAAATTACTCTGGACTTCTCCCTCCTGTTGTCAACAAGTGGGATGTCAGTTGGTGACGGTCCACTCAGTCCATTACCGGTTAGGACCAATCTCCGCCACTCTTCCAAACCGACAGTCAGTCTTTCATCGACTATACAGGCTCCTGTAAAGCATCACAAAAGGGGTGTATCGTGAAATCTATCAGATCTGTCCTCTATATCCGTCAATATGATCGGAAGGGGACGGGAACCACATAGAGGCAGACGAGTGCCGCGTACTGCTAACTCTCCTCCCTCCAGTTCCCCAGATACGGATTATAGTCCGGGCCTTGGCGAAGTCTTAGTACAAGAAGAAAGTATCTTTCAAAATACCAAATCTAGGGTCGCAATACTCTACAGTTATGAGCAGCCATCCTCCTCAACTATAGTAACCTCACCAGAACCAATAAGAAGATTATTCCAATGGCCTGATGAAGAGGATGAAGACAGTGGGTATGCCTCTTCGGTAACAGTCAGCTCGATACGGACAGATAGGGTGTCGGTGAATATGGCTGATAACGGTAATGATGACCTCCGTCGATGGTTGGAAACGCAGGCGACTTTCAAGGCCCAGCAAAAAGTCTTGGACAATATCCAGCAAATATTGGCTCAGCTCTTGACAAACCGGAACAATGATAACACAACCGGTAGTAATCACGAGAATGAGGAGAACAATAACGATGAACCTCCCAAGACTGATCAGTCAAAAGAGGGCTCTTCAATCGATGTCGAAGTGATCAAAGGCATCCGGGCTCAGATCACATCCCTAACCCAAAGGGATGAACTGAAGAAAGTAGGGGCGGTCCGTCCTTACCCTTGGAATGGGATTCAGTCCCATATCCACCAAAGTTCAAGTTACCAATGTTGCACTCGTATGATGGCAAGAGCTCGCCAAATCAGCACATTTACTACTTTCGATCGCAAACCGGTAATGTAATAGGTAATGATGCCATCATGGCCAGACTGTTCATTGGCACCCTCAAGGGGGTAGCCTTTGATTGGTTCAGGAGTCTCCCCGTGAACTCCATCATTTCCTGGCTCGACTTTGAAACCCAATTCCTCTCCCGATTCTATGAGGATGATATCGAGGTGACCATGGGCACTCTCCTTTCGACAGTCCAGAAAGGAGGAGAATCTGTACGAGATTACATAGAGAGATTCCACAACCTTTCTCTCATGTGCCCTGCAGGTATGCCTTTGTCTATGTTGCTTCAGACATGTAGGCATAACTTCCTCGACAAAGTGGAAGTTTGCATGGGAGCCGTCAAAGGCCACACTTGGAAGGAGCTTATCGAACAAGCTGAGATAGCTAAAAAATCAGCTAAAAAGTTTGAGACCCCCAAAAGCAGATGGGGAATCAACAACAAAAGCTATGACTACAGCTAAATCTTCTGATACATCAGTATTGAAAGTATATGGAGGAACTCGATTAAAGAAAGGTAACTCCAACAGGACTTCGGAGTATCAAAGACAATACTCCTTCAAAGATAAGCATGTGGTGACACTTTTTCACTTGCTCAACAAAGGCAACAAGCTCAAGTTGCCAGAGGCCAGACGTCTAGACGAAGTGGGGCGAACGAATGATCCCAACTATTGTCTTTTCCATAGGATGGTTCATCTCCTACTTGCAGGTGCAATGTCCTTAAAGATAAAATCCAAGCACTGATCAAAACACGTGTTTTGACTCTGAAGTCAGAACATAAAAAGGCCACTGCCTAACTCCTATCCTGAAAGGGAGTATGGAGGTAGTCAACTCTACTTCCAAAAGCCATGGGACTCAAGTCAGTTCAAAGCTAAAAGCAAGTCTTACAATATCTCTCACAGCAGATGATACCGCACCAGCCACTTCTCTCAACAGTTCTGAAGAGAAGACAACCGATAGCCGACGGCACTAGGTCTGGCAAATAGCTTGCGACAGTACAACCAGAACCCGATGAGACACAACAGCCAACAACGTCGAAAAACGTGTAGGGGGTTGGAATATGTCATTCCACCAACCAAATGAAGACAACCTTTCGTAGTAGAGACAGTCTACTCGAGTGGAGCTTATCGCCTAGCGAATCCAAACGGTGACACGCTCCTGATGCCAATCAACGACAAGTGCTATCCATGATCACGTTAACACTATACCTCTGATCAAAGAAGTACTTGTTGGCCCAAAGGCCCATTACTCTAGTTTTGATGATGATTAACTCATGTAGTTATAGAACTAATGATCTTGTGTTTAATTAGTCTCAGATTTATGATTAAGATCTTAGTAGGTGTGTAGCTTCAACAAAGAATTTAAAGTCAAGTTTTGGAGCTAACACGGTTTGATTCAAGAGCTTGTGCACCAAGACCACATCAAGTACTCAAGAGGAGTCTAGCTCGTTGGATCAAGTTTGGACCAAGTCAAGAAGATCAGAAGACTTCAAGTGAAGACCTTCATGATCAAGACTTGTGTCTAGGTTTGTTTTTATAAGATTTTGTTTTTAGTTAAAATGTAAAGGATAGAATAGTTGGTGGATTGCTCAAGTATATCATATACACACACTCTTGATTTAGATAAGTTTTTCATAAAAGAATTTTATTTTGGAAAAATACCGGTTTGATTTTTGGACTTCATATATACATGTGTTTTTAACCAAAACCGTTTTAGAGTTAAAAGTCAAAAACATAGATATTTCACCATATATGCGTAGAGGATCATATCCATACACACCATGATTTAAAAGAGTTTAAAATATCTTATCTTTGTATTTAAAGAAGTTTTGAAAAAATAAGTTCTGAAAAACCAATTTGGAAAAATACGGTTTTTGTTTTTAGCCAAAATTTTTAAGTTACAAAAATAGTTCAAATTGTTTGTAACATGTCTTAATTTTGCTCAAACATGTTTGATTATCAAAGTATAATGTTAAAACTATTTTTGTAGATGTTTGGTGAATTTATGAGATTTTATTTAATGTAAAAAGTTAACATTTTTAAATCCCTTAAATGTCCTGTCTGGCTTCTGCCGGTCGACCGGACCGGTCGACCGAGCTTGAAGTCGGTCGACTGAGTCGGTCGACCGACGTGCACAGAATGTGCACGCCAAGTCTGCTGGAGGGCCGGTCGACCGAACCGGTCGACCGCAGAGAGCTTCTGCTCTCTGGAAAGCCCCGGTCGACCGGGCCGATCGACCGGCAGAGAACTCTGTTCTCTGTTCCAGGCAGCGGTCGACGGGGCCGGTCGACCGAGGCTCCAACGGTCAGAATTCTGACCGTTGGCGGTCGACCGGGCCGGTCGACCGCCAGCCGCCTGGGCTGAAAAATTGCCCAACGGCTAGTTTTTTCTAGCCCTATATATAGAGGGCTTTTGGGGCTGTTTTAGATAAGATTTTAAAGTGGGTTCTAAACTAGTTTTTCCAAGTCTATTAGGTGTTTATCTCTACTTGTTTAAGAGCCAAATTGCCATATCAAAAGGAGAGATTTTCAAGAGTGTTTTGAAAAGTGATTTTCTTGAGTTTTCCTCCACCATTTCAATCCTAGTTTTCTCATACAAACACTTGAGCTATCCATTGCTATATCTACCTATAGGGATATTTGTTGTGAGAGGATTTTAGGTGATCAAAGTGTTGTGATCACCAAAGTTCCATCTCTGTATTCGAGGAGGCGGACTTGCGGGTTCGCGGTGTTTCGAGTTCGCGTGTGAACTCTTTGTTTGAGGTGCGGCCTCGGCGAGCTAGTGAGCTTGCGGTGTGTTCTTGCGGGAATAAGAGAGGGACTAGAGAGTCCAAAGAGCTTGTAGGTGTTGAGGCACCAAGTGATCCGGTGGGATCGATTTTAGTGAAAATCCTTCATAGTGTTGAAGGCGGGGACGTAGAGCAAGTGTGCTCGAACCTCGAAACAAATCTCCCGTGTTTGCGATTACTCTCTCTATCTCTTACTTGTTTATATCTTGCATGCTTATATTGTGTTGATCTTTATATGCTTGATATACATTGTGTGCTTAATTGTTATATGCTTGGGGATTGTTTGCTAACAATTGTATTCAACCAAGAGAGCCAACGCGGCACCTCAACTCTTATCTAGAGGAATCTTGAGGAGTTAGTCCAGAGCCCTTCATGGGGAATCCGGCTACACTCTTCTGTTATACGTGGTATTTAGTTTAAGAAGATTTTAGTTTGCATTAGGTTTTTAATTCCGCATTAATTGACCATTAGATTAGCCATCACCTATTCACCCCCCTCTAGGTGATTACAATTGGTATCAGAGCCACGTGCTCTTGATTTGGGTCTTACAACCTAGAGTTAAAGATCCTCATTTATAGCTAATCACAATATTTGTTCACACACCATGGATTTCATGTCACCTCCCACTTTTGACATTCTTAACATCCAAACTTGGAAGGTTAAGATGTCTTTGTACCTCAAAGCCTTAGGGATTCATGTTTATTTTGTTACTACTAGAGATTCTTATTGTTTAAATGACAAAAATATTGAGGCTAATACAAAAGCCCTACATGCTTTAAGATCTACCCTAAATGATGTTTATTTTTCTAGGGTTGCTAATCTTGACTCGGCTTTTGTAGTTTGGAACACAATTCTCTCCCTTGGCGAAAAAGAACAATATTATGCAGGGAGCGACTCAGATGTTGGAAGTGACGCTTCCAACGTGTGCTACATGGTCCAAGGGGATAACCCCCTTGAGGTAACTACCGAATCCGAGGTAGAAGAGGATGTTAATATGTCATATAATGAACTTGCTTCGTTTTGTCAACAACTCCTAGAAAAATATGACATGATTAAAAAGGATAACAAAAATTGAAAAAGAAATTTGATTGCATGTTAAAAGAAAATGATTCTTTTAAAAATAAAGTTGCATGCATTGAAAAAGAAAATGAAAGTTTGAAAAATGAAAATATTTTCTTGCTTTCTAAATTGAATGATTTATGTGAAAGAAATACTTCATTGAAAAATAAAATTGTTTTGGTAGAAAAACAAAAAGAAGTTGCTTTACAAGAAAATAACTCTTTAAAAGAAAAATAGTTGAAAAAGAAAAAGAAAATGTTTCTAAAAAGAATAAGAAAAATGATTCTCATTCTCACAGTGCTTTACATGCCACTATTAATCAAAATGAGATTAAATCTTTGAAAAATAAAATAAATTGTTTGAGCTCAACTTTGAGCACATGTGCATTTAACCATAAAAAATTGGAATCCTTGTTTTAAAAGAAACAAGTTCTCCATATTCATGCACAACACCCACAACATGCATATGCACACTTTGCACATCATGATCACACTCACACTCATATGCATCCTAGAGTGTACAAATGTACACATTGTGGTCGCAAAGGCCATTTAGCAAAGTTTTGTTTTGATAAGATACATCATATTAATTTTGCAAATAAAAAGGTTTGGGTTCCTTACAAAGCTAACCCTCAAGGACCCAAAAGAAAATGGGTACCAAAATTCTCACCTTGTGTATTTGATGTAGGCGCGGGCTCTCACAAAATGTGAGAGGATTGGTGCCTTAATGGTGGATGTACATGGACATGATGGACACATATTTGATGCACCGCTATCAAGGAAGTTTGGTGGGACAACCACCATGTTTTGGAGATTTGGAGTATAGTTCATGTTTGGTAACTATCTCTAAAAACTCCTACTCTATTTACATGCATTTATGATTGATGATCTTTAGCATGTTTTAGTGTTTGTTAAAATGTTCATATTTTGTGCTTCATGAGGTATATAACTTGTTTAAATGTAGTTTTTATCAAAACTTGGATATATACATGTACTAATAGTGAGCAACAAATTAATTCATATATGTTTGCACTTCATTGTTCATTTGTACTCACTATATGCACATGTATAGCCTAGTTTTGATGATTCTCTCATTTACACTTGTTTTGCCTATTTTTCATGTTTTACTTCATGTATATGTATTTTGTATTCAAATCTAATAAATATACATGTATACCCTTGAGTCTCTTGCCTTCATGCAAATCATATCATAGACTCTTTTCATGTTTAGGATATGTATGCATATTGTTAGGATTGGATAAATCATACATATACCTAGAAGTTTATTTTGTTTATGAAAATAAATTTCATGTTTTTCATGTTTTGATAAAAATGATATTCATGTTTGTTTTTGAGCTTCATTGATTATCTTCATGAAAAATGATAATTACATGATTTTTGTGCACTCACACTTTATTTTGTTTATTCATGACTTTGTTTCATGATTATTTTTTAGCCTTATAGATTTCGAGTGTCACTTCTTGTGTATTTAGTATGTTTCATGATAGACATATATCTTTGGTTTCATGTTTTTGAAGGATCTTTAACTAGTTTCTCAAAAATTACTTTAACTAGTTATTATTCTTCATTTGATAGTGTTTTACGATAAAAATATTTTCAAACCCTATTTTGAAAACCCCTTCCAACCCTTAATGGGTGGACGGATGGGCGAGTATGCCTTGTATGCTTTTATTGAAAATCTTTTATCGTGTGCATAAAAAGGGTGGATGTTTATGAGTTATACACTATTTTTACTTCATAATCTCAATTGGTATCATAATTTCATTTGGTATCACAATTGATATATTTTGTATACTCATAATCTTGTTTATATATATGTATGCTTTCAATTTCAAATTACACCAATTTCTATTGGTATTATCATTCTTCATACATATAAATGATTTGTTTGTGCTTGATTTACAATTGGTATTTACATGTTTAAAGCACAAAGTATGTTTATGCTAAGCTTGATTCAAATCTTTATTTTCAATTGGTATCTCAATTGATAGTTTAATAAGCTTATGCATTATTTTTAAAATTGGTATTTTTATTGATATCAAAAATGTGCAATAATCTTCAATTGGTATCTATTGATTTTAATTGGTATCCATATAGTTCTATTGGTATCAATATGTTTCTATTTCTGGTTTAAAATTCAAAATTTGTAATGTTTATTTACAATTGGTATCTTAAAATTTGATTGATTACAAGTGGTACCTTTAAAAAAATTTATGATATCTTAAATTTTGATTTTCTAAGATATCTCAAAATTTGTTTTATTGAGGAAAATTCAAAATTTTGTTTTAATATGAAAATTTGAAAATTAAAAATATTTTGATGTGTATTGCATATATGCAAGGGGATCTTAACATCTCTTCTACATATAGATTCATGATGAGTGTATCTGATATTGAGGAGCTTGACAACTCTTCTTTATGCGATACATGTATAGAGGGAGAGCTTCACATCTCCTCTTATGCATTGCATATTATGCGTTATGTGAGTTAGGGCTTGTCATCCCTTCTTCATATAATGTATATATGTAGGGAAGTTAACTTAGCGTCTTCCTCTTCATGAATGTATATCGCATATATCTCTTTATTGGTTGATTTGATTTCACCCCTTTATTGATTTTTGTTTCAGACAAAAAGGGGGAGAATATTGTTTTGTGTTTACTTTAATCCCTTTGTTGATGATTGACAAAAAGGGGGAGAAGTATTTTAGTATATATGCATGTTTTCCTTGCTTTATACATAAAGAGGGAGAAAGAATTTTTGTTTATGCATATTGTTTGGTTTTGCAAAAAGGATAAAAGAATTTGATGAGTTCTATGCTTGATTGGCATGTTTATCTCCTTATATTTGCATACATGTTTATGTGCTTTCATTGCATATTTATTATTTATTGTTATGCATGAGTTAAGGGGGAGCTTCTTTGGAGCTTTACTTTAATCCATTCATATATAACTTCATGAGTTTTGTCATCATCAAAAAGGGGGAGATTGTTGGCCCAAAGGCCCATCACTCTAGTTTTGATGATGATCAACTCATGTAGCTATAGTACTAATGATCTTGTGTTTAATTAGTCTCAGATTTATGATCAAGATCTTAGTAGGTGTGTAGCTTCAACAAAGAATTTAAAGTCAAGTTTTGGAGCTAGCACGGTTTGATTCAAGAGCTTGTACATCAAGACCACATCAAGTACTCAAGAGAAGTCTAGCTCGTTGGATCAAGTTTGGACCAAGTCAAGAAGATGAGAAGACTTCAAGTGAAGACCTTCATGATCAAGACTTGTGTCTAGATTTGTTTTTATAAGATTTTGTTTTTAGTTAAAAGTAAAGGATAGAATAGTTGGTGGATTGCTCAAGTATATCATATACACACACACTCTTGAATTAGATAAGTTTTTCATAAAAGAATTTTTATTTTGAAAAAATACCGGTTTGGCTTTTGGACTTCATATATACATGTGTTTTTAACCAAAACCGTTTTAGAGTTAAAAGTCAAAAATATAGATATTTCACCATATATGTGTAGAGGATCATATCCATACACACCATACTTTAAAAGAGTTTAAAATATCTTGTCTTTGTATTTGGAGAAGTTTTGGAAAAATAAGTTTTGAAAAACTAATTTGAAAAAATACGGTTTTTGTTTTTAACCAAAATTTCTAAGTTACAAAAATAGTTCAAATTGTTTGTAACATGTCTTGATTTTGCTCAAATATGTTTGATTATCAAAGTATAATGTTAAAACTATTTTTGTAGATTTTTGGTGAATTTATGGGATTTTATTTAAGGTAAAAAGTTAACATTTTTAAATCCCTTAAATGTCCTGTCTGGCTTCTGCCGGTCGATCGGACCGGTCGACCGAGCTTGAAGTCGGTCGACCGAGTCGATCGACCGACGTGCACAAAGTGTGCACGCCAAGTCTGCTGGAGGGCCGGTCGTCCGACCCGGTCGACCGCAGAGAGCTTCTGCTCTCTGGAAAGCCCCGGTCGATTGGGTCGGTCGACCGGCAGAGACTCTGTTCTCTGTTCCAGGCAGCGGTTGACCGGGCCGGTCGACCGAGGATCCAACGGTCAAAATTCTGACCGTTGACGGTCGACCGGGCCGGTCGACCGCCAGCCTCCTGGGCTGAAAAATTGCCCAACGGCTAGTTTTTTCTAGCCCTATATATAGAGGGCTTTTGGGGCTGTTTTAGATAAGATTTTAAAGTGAGTTTTAAACCAGTTTTTCCAACTCTATTAGGTGTTTATCTCCACTTGTTTAAGAGCCAAATGTCATATCAAAAGGAGAGATTTTCAAGAGTGTTTGAAAAGTGATTTCTTGAGTTTTCCTCCACCATTTCAATCCTAGTTTTCTCACACAAACACTTGAGCTATCCATTGCTATATCTACCTATAGGGATATTTGTTGTGAGAGGATTTTAGGTGATCAAAGTGTTGTGATCACCAAAGTTCCATCTTTATATTTGAGGAGGCGGACTTGCGGGTTCGTGGTGTTTCGAGTTCGCGTGTGAACTCTTTGTTTGAGGTGCGGCCTCGGCGAGCTAGTGAGCTTGCGGTGTGTTCTTGCGGGAACAAGAGAGGGACTAGAGAGTCCAAAGAGCTTGTAGGTGTTGCGGCACCAAGTGATCCGGTGGGATCGATTTTAGTGAAAATCCTTCATAGTGTTGAAGGCGGGGACGTAGAGCAAGTGTGCTCGAACCTCAAAACAAATCTCCCATGTTTGCGATCTCTCTCTATCTCTTACTTGTTTATACCTTGCATGCTTATATTGTGTTGATCTTTATATGCTTGATATACATTGTGTGCTTAATTGTTATATGCTTGGGGATTGTTTGCTAACACTTGTATTCAACCAAGGAGCCAACGCGGCACCTCAACTCTTATCGAGAGGAATCTTGAGGAGTTAGTCCAGAGCCCTTCACGGGGAATCCGGCTACACTCTTGTGTTATATGTGGTGTTTAGTTTAAGAAGTTTTTAGTTTGCATTAATAGTTTTTAATTTCGCATTAATTGACCATTAGATTAGCCATCACCTATTCACCCCCCTCTAGGTGATTACAGTACTATGCATGATCATGTTAACATTACACCTCTGATCATCAAGTCGGACTCGTCTGACCGTTTCATCTCCTCAAGGAGTCCCTTTTCACAGGTGGAATCAATTTCAACCATCTCTGCATTCTTCTTTTGGCAAATCAATTCGGCTTCACGACGATCTTGAACGAGTCGAATTCATCGAAGAAGGTTCGTGATGCATCCTTGCAGAACCATTCTAATGTTTCCATATTCATGTTCAGATTCGAGATCAGCTGTGACTAAAGTCTTGATTATGACGAACAAAAGTGAAACTCCACGAGGAATCTCAATTTACTCGATATATTTCCTGTGAAGTTTGTACTCCATATCTAGACACGAAGATCAGCTGAGAACCAAAGTCTTGATGAACAAAAGGTGACGCTCCACGAGAAATGTCGATCTACCTGACAAATTTCCCATGAAGTTTAGACTTAACTCTTTAATCTCCAGTGAGATTTTAGAGGTCATCAGTGGAATACAAAAATGTTCACTTTATGTGACACGATCTGAAGCCTTCGGTGAATAAGGCTAGAGGAAAATATTGGCTTCTAAGCCCAATATAAAATCCTCAACAACTCATCATGCTGAGGGGAATAGCATGGCTAGCCCAACTCAAACGATAGTTGGTAAAGGCATACCAAATCCGTTGATAGCTGAGGATTTACTAAAAATCTTAAAGGACCTGATCCCGCTTTTTTCACCAAAGTCCCCTACCAATTCCCGCCCATGGAATGGTAGGATCACAAAAGGCTGTATTCATTTTCCCAAAAACAGATCACAATTGTCATGCTTAAAGCTCACGCCTCTGACAGTAAAACTTTTTCTTGGCGGATCTTGCTATATCCCTAGCGGAGCAAACGCCACTTGTCACTCTCTTTAATAGAATGACAGGTCCACTCAAATTACTATTATGTTCAAATATCTCTAACAGTAAATTAATCCTTGTCAAGTTAACATTACACCTCTGACAAGTTGCTTTACAAATTCCCGAGTGGAGAAGCTGTCACGATTACTTCTGAAAAAATCTCCTTTCAAATTTCCCAGTAAGGGATTTGGTTGTTACGTTAACAATGAACCTCTGACAACTTTTTAGGGTCGAATTCCCACGGAATTCTTTTTGTCACGTTAATTTTTACCTCTGACATATAATCTCTTATGGGATTCATTTTCTAAATCCCCAGCGAGTTTCTGGTAGACTCCCCTCGAAGTCTATTATTTCTCTTTTCAGTCCTCAGTGGACTTTTCTGGTTGTCACGTTAACAATATATCTCTGGCAATTTCTTCCAAATAACATCCGAAAGAGATATCAATTTCCCCATGGAGTTCATAATTAAATCCTATTTTCCCCAGTAGGGACTATTTCTTTGTCATCATGTCCAGTTCGTCACCTCTGAATGACAAAAATTTTGAGCTTGGTGGCTTCTCAATCGGTTACGTCCCTGCGACCTATGAACCGACAGATAGCCAAGTCTCATCTTTCAGTCCAGTAGGGACTATTTCTTTGTCATCATGTCCAGTTCGTCACCTCTGAATGACAAAAAATTTTGAGCTTGGTGGCTTCTCAATCGGTTACGTCCCTGCGACCTCTGAACTGACAGATAGCCAAGTCTCATCTTTCAGTCCAGTGGGGACTATTTCTTTGTCATCATGTCCAATTCGTCACCTCTGAATGACAAAAATTTTGAGCTTGTTGGCTTCTCAATCGGTTACGTCTCTGCGACCTCTGTACTGACAGATAGCCAAGTCTCATCTTTCAGTCCAGTAGGGACTATTTCTTTGTCATCATGTCCAGTTCGTCACCTCTGAATGACAAAAAATTTTGAGCTTGGTGGCTTCTGAATTGGTTACGTCCCTGCGACCTCTGAACCGACAGATAGCCAAGTCTCATCTTTCAGTTCAGTAGGGACTATTTCTTTGTCATCATGTCCAGTTCGTCACCTCTGAATGACAAAATTTCGAGCTTGGTGGCTTCTCAATCGGTTATGTCCATGTTACCTCTGAACAGACAGATAGCCAAGTCTCATCTTTTAGTCCGATAAGGACTATTTCTTTGTCATCATGTCCAGTTCGTCACCTCTGAATGACAAAATTTCGAGCTTAGTGGCTTCTTAATCGGTTATGTCCATGTTACCTCTGAACCGACAAATAGCCAAGTCTCATCTTCCAGTCCGATTTGAAGCAAAGCCACACTGGGAGACACAAGGGCGAAGCTACCCATAAGCGCAAAGCTACCCAAGCGCGAAGCTACCCAGAATCGCGAATCTACCCGATTTCTCGGCGAACTTATTCCAATCCGAAAGCAGGATTGAAAGCGAAGCTGAACTCACCCACTATGGTGACGTTCGCATTTCACATACCATCAATCGAAGCAGTTCAAAGTATTTCGAAATCCGAACCATCCCATTGCGGATTTATAAAAACTTTGAAGGGGATCTTGTTGACACTCAAAAAAGACAAAACTCTCAGACAGCTTTCCAACCGGTCTGAACGACGTCTAACTTATCGACATTTATAAAAAACAAGTCATAGACAAGCTGACGACCAGTTTTACCCATCTCCGAGGGACAATTTAGCGATTTGAACTCTGCTGATCCAGTGAAGCAAACAGTAAGCCAAGATTACCTTTGAAGAGACCTAAGCAGACCTAAGATGTTGAGTTAGCTCAACACTTAGCATCGCATGAGCCCAAGGGGATAGCCTCACCTGAGAGACTAAGTTTGTCTAGCTTCACCTAGAAGCTTTTCATAGCTCCATAGAGAGCTAACTTACAGCTTCGCCCGGAAATGCTCAGTTAACTCCGCAGAGAGTTAGCTTCGCTCGAAGCCCCACGCAGCCGCGCAGAAGGATGATTTGTAGCTTCGCCACAAGTTCTATCTAGCTCCGCTGAAGAGCTCTCTTCTAGCTTCGCCAGAAGCCTCTCCCAGCTCCGCCATGAGCTCAATGTAACGACTCCGCTGCAGGTCTCTTATGATCACCTTTGACCAATCAAATCTCTAGATGAGATCAAATCTGATTGAGATCAAATTTGACAGTTGCTTGCCATCATCTTTTGACTCTCCTAAACGGGTAAAAAGATCAGGAGAAATCTTTCAGTTATTTGGAAAGAATCAAGGGCGCATCCCTCGTTTAGCAGATCGGATCAAAAGATCAGCACTACTTTCTATTCTTAGCTTCGCAAAAGTTGTCTCTAGCTTCGCGGTGAGACTACTTTCTAGATGTAAAACAGATTGACTTAATCTGTTTCTAGATTTTCAAGGGGCAATTATACCCCTGCTCTCCCTATAAATAGGGTACCAAAGGCAAACGAAAGAAAGAAGAGGAGAGAGAGGGGACGGCTAAAGGCAGAGACCTACTCTCTTACTTCTAAGAATTCAGAGAACTACTTCTCTAATCAGGGTGCTAATACCTAAAGATCTTCCTCCCTCTTAAGGAATTTTCGGAACCAGGGGAGAAGGAATTCCCAAGTGGAGGCAATTTGAGAAGTAACAAGAGGGTTCTACCAACCTTCTGTTCTCCAATTCCTCGAACCAGGCGAGAAGGGAATCCCATCAAGCAGCAGTCCGATTGTCTGATCGATCGCATCGTCAAAGGGATAAAGTGATCGCGCGCTGATCAGATTCCTACCGGCACACTTTCCCAGAAATCTCAGAGGAGATCTACCTATAATCTTCTTCCTACAAAGAATTACTTGTAATTTAGCTCCTCGACATTTTTTTATAAGTTTTCCCCTTTGCAAAATCAATGGAAAACAGCTCTCTGTGGAGTTATGAAGATTTTCATGCGAAACTATCAAGAAAGCTTCAGGTGAAGATGTAATTAGCTTCAGGCAAAGTTTTAGGTTAGCTCTCTGTGGAGCTATGAAAAGCTTCATGCGAAGCTATCAAGAAAGCTTCAGCCGAAGTATAATTAGCTTCAGGCGGAACTGCAAGTTGGCTCTCTGTGGAGAGCTTCGAGGCGAAACTAGACAAATTTAGCATCTCATGCGAGGCTATCCTTTTGGGCTCATGCGATGCTAACTGTTGAGCTAACTTAGCATCTTAGGCCTTCTTAGGTCTCTTCGAAGGCAACCTTGGCTTACTGTCTGCTTCATTGGATCAGTAGAGTCCAAGTCATTGATTTTTCCTCGGGAATAGACAGAAACTGGTCGTTAGCTTGTCTGCGACTAGTCTTTTACAAATGTCGATAAGTTAGACATCGTTCAAACCGGTTAAAAAGTTGTCTGAGGGTTTGTCCTTTTAGAGTGTTAACACCGACCACCACCAGACCACCACCTTAAGATAATATTTTTCTCCTCTTTCTTATTTTCCATGTATTTATGCATTCATCATATATTGAGGACAGTGCATGAGATAGGTGTGGGGGAGAGTTCTAACATAACATAGGTTTTCTTTATATTTTAAAAAAATTAACATTTCATTGTTTTTAAAAACTTTTTGAAAAGATAAACAATATTTTGACATATTTTTTGTAAGAAATTAAGTCAATTTTAAGGAATATGAGAATCATAATTTGAATTTCTTATACTTGATCAAAATAAGATTATTTGTTTGATTTTCAAGGTTAGGAAGGAAACTTGAAAAGGTAATTTAGTCCTGATCTTTACCTTGATGAACTATGCAACTTTATAGCAGTTACATACTTAGGGTTCAAAAACAAAGATTCTCATGCCTTATTTAAAATAAAATATCATTTATATTAAAAAAATCCTCTGATTAAGCTGGATATTTGTGCCTAATAAAGCATAAGTATTCACGCCTAAAAGCGATCTATGTAATAAAATTCTTGGTTTTGTGGTCTTATTTGCTCGAGTCCTTAAGTCCTTTGGGTGTTTTCTCACCCGGTGCTCTAAAACCGTCTGGTTTGGATGTCACTGACTAAAGGCTCGTTACATAGACAGATTAGAAAGCATAATGAAACTAAGAATAATACCATCAAATATTAAAAAAAGAAAATAAAGCATAAGAGTTAGATTTAAAGAACTCCTAGTCAAAATATTCACGGTCACAAAGGTACATATAATTTAGGGTAAAGTGATAGATTATATGAGAAATACAAGTTTAACCCCTTACTTTGATTGATAACAAGTTTTTGAATAGAGACTAAGTTTAGGAATGAAAAATTATGTTTTCTTATAACTTATAGATTACTTAAACTCTTACAATAATACTTCAAATATTTCCTCTCCTTTTTAAAAATACTTTTCAAAAATACTAATATTTTTTCCCTTTCTTTATGAATTTTGTGGGTGTAATCTACTGAAAACCCTCACGAGACAAAAATCGTCCTCTGGGAAAAACTTGAGATTCAATGGCTTGTTGCACATACTCAGTGCAATCGCGTGACCTACAAAAGTGGTTTAATAATTTCTTAGATTTAGTTTTGATATTTTGCTCGAGGGCGAGCAAAAGATAGGTGTAGGGGTGTGATTACTCTTCAATTTTGCATATTTATTGTCACATTCACATATTTATTTTTAATAAAACTCTGCTATTTGATCTCTTTTTGCTTAGTGATGTACAGACTTTTATAAAAAGCAGAAAAATAGAAAAAGAGTCCAAAAAGCCAAATAAACTCAGACATTTGAGGCAATCATATATGGAGATTGAAAGGAAAATCTAACTAAATTCGTGATTGAAAATCGATTATTCTCGAAGTAAAGAAGAAAGGATATTCTCAGCATATTTAGGGTTTAAATCCAAATTCTGAGAATATATCCTTTGATAACATGGCAAGATTGAGTCAGAGAAGAAAACTCTAAAAGTCTACAATTCAATCAAAATTCGGATTCAGACTGAGCATCTTTCCGTAATTTGATCATAACTTTCGTTATAAAAATACAAATCTGATGATTCAACATGCTCCAGAAAGAAGACTTAAAGAGCTACAAATTTTATATTGACTACTATTTCTATTTCAGTCGTTTGATAACTCATATTCAGTAATCAATATGACAGCTAGCTGCAGCCCAACTCAATTAAATTTCCAATCGAGAGAAGAAAAGGATATTCTCAGCATATTCATAGTTCAATTCAAAATTCTGAGAATATACCTTTTGATGAGTCAGCATTTTGATGAGTCACTACCCCCAAGCTTCCTCCTGTAAGTAACCAAGCAGAGGCATAAGCAGAGGGGCATCCCAGAATACTTCCAGAGATCAAAATTAGGATTTTAAGTTCAGTTTTTTTCTTTCTTTTATTTTCTGTAATTTCTTTGTAAACCAAGATTAGAAAAAAAATTCATGAGAGTAAAAGAGAGAAGGTATGTATTGAAAGTGACATCAATGTAAGTTTCCTCCTATCTTTCATAGATTTTCAATTTAATCAAAGTTTACTTTTTGCTTTTATTTTTCTCCTTGGTATTTTTCCTCTTTTATATGACTACTATCCATATTCATCTTCAAGCATAGGAATACCCTTGTCTTTGTGAGTGCCATTGACAGTTCATGATGATATATTTGCTTTCATAGTCTTTCTTATTTCATGCTTGCCTTTGAGTTTTGATGATCTACTATGGATGGAATTGGATTTAATCTTATGGACTATACTTTGCTCGCCTCCAACTCAAGGTAAACCTTCGCCTACGATCTAGGGTAAGTAATCTTGCAAAAGGGTAAGTCCACTTTTATCTTCTTTCTTTCTTTTTAAGTTTTCTTATAATTTTAGAGTTCCTTTTCTTAATATAAAAACCAAAACAAACAATATTTTCACTTATTTACTTTTACTTCTAACTTAACATAAAGTTCTTTTTATTTTCAAACTAAAGAAGAAGACTTAACCAATTTAGTAAACATACCGAAACGCTTCCATCGCATCCCTCCCTATGGATTCGACCCGCATAGCCACTGCTACCGCGAATAAATTGCAAAAAGCCAGAGATTCCTTTTACTTTAAGATAACATCATTCTAAAATTCTAGATTTTTTTCAATCAAATTTTGGCGTCATTGTCGGGGAGAGAACGATATTGTTATTATTTACCAAGTGGTTAATTTTTCTTCTTTGTTTTTATATGCAGGAGTTGATTACAGGAAGTTGACAACTACAAAAGGTAACTCTACAGTTATTATATTTTTATGTTAACTTATTCTGCACACTATATTTTTTTAATTCAACAGTAACTCGTGTTTGTAATTAATTAAAAAATGGTTAGACTTTACATTTAGGCATTTGTCTAATTTCATTTATATTTTACATTACTGTTGAAAAGTGCTGGAGTAAAGGTACGTGTGCATAGCATGTAGTATAGGAACACTTTTGAATTGTTTACATTACTTAAGTGTTGCTTTTCATATACATGTACACGTTGCACTAAATTGATTTAAAGGCTTGTCGTATAAACAAGATAAGGTGGGGAAGAGATTACCCTCCCTTAACCCACTAACAATCTCCTCACTCACTAACCAAAGCCTAACTAAAACTGAATAGACTTTGGCTCTTGGGGACATCTTGGACTTAATAGGAGACTGAACTAAGGGGGAAATTGATTAGAATTTGACTCTTGTCAAATCGGTGTCAAAGGTTGGGGATTGAGAGGCGAAACCTCGAAGGCTGGTGGTTTGGCTTAATTAGGCCCTTCGCTTTTAAGCGCAGATACCTCCCACCAATCTTTCCCCTACCTGACAGACTAACTTGTGATCAGATTCTACAATATACCACCCGTGGACAGTCTAACCAGTTAGGAGTCATCTAGGTATAAGATCTACCCTAATTTAGGATAGATTTTTTTCCTTTTTATTTTTTTATTTGTTTGCTTGCTTGTTTTTGTTTTTTGTTTTTGACATCTTGGTGATATGAATTATAATTATAATTATTCATATGCAAATAGTGATCCATATTTTACCTCGACCTCTTTTTACTCGGATATTACTAACCCAGTATGTCATAACTTTAACTAACTAAGTATGTCGGATTGGTCTTATCCAAATCAATATATGCCCCAGTCCCAATACTATGAACAAGACTAGAACAATCATCATTACTCTTCACAGAGTCAGTGGGAATACAACTCTCCCGAGTCATATAGTCAACCACCTTTCCAACATCCAGTTTCATATATTCCTTCTCCTGAACAACCATTAGAAGAATCAATTGACTGGGAGTAAAGGATAGAAGTCTTAGAAGAGCTTGAGCGACGAATTCAAATCTAGAAGACTCAAAATCTAGCAAAAATTTTGAAATCAAAGATCCTTACTCTATTTTTCAAGAAGAACATACCGATTTAGAAAAGAGTACGAAATTCATGATTCAATTCCAAAGTGATCCTTTAAATATAAAAGAAGTAAGACTTAGTCGATTGAAAAACATGTGTAGGAATAAGAAAACTCTTCCTACCCAATCTTTGACTATTCCCGACACTTTTAGCCAAATTGATGAAAATGAAGAATCTTGGTGTCTTAGAGACTTTGATCAAGACTTAATTTCATCACACAAATTTGAATTTGATCAATTTCAAACCTTGGACAAATTGTCAAGTTTTTCATTCAATTAGATTGAACTTTAATGTGAATGTGACCCCAATCTCCAACCTTGTAATTCAGTTCCCATCTTCGAATCTATATTGACCTCGGTATCCTTACCCAATTTGGACCAATTTTTTGAGCCAACATTTATTCCCGTACCCATAGATCTAAAAATTGAATCACCAATTTTCGATAGTCACATTCCATTGATGGAAAAAGAATGTGAATTTTAATTTTTTGAATTGGACTCAACTCTTGAATCAAAACTGACTCTCGAACCCAGAGTTGATTTTTCTGAGTTAGTATTGGTTCCAGAACTTATCATTCTAGAGTCAAGTTAATCATTCCACCAAGTATCATTCTTTTGTTGGACATAGCTATAGACCAGGATGACTCTGTGATGATTTTTCAAGACTGATCATATAAAGAGAATAAGTTTCATGATAGGATCTTTCATGATCCTATTCATATTGGGGATTGTAATTATGTACATAAAAAAGAGGTCAATAAAGGTGGGTTCCATGAACCATCACATTATCTTGATTGGGTAGCAGTGCTTGACCCAATCCGACCACCACCGGAACCACCACCTAAGATAATATTTTTCTCCTCTTTCTTATTTTTTATGTATTTATGCATTCATTCATACATTGAGGATAATGCATGAGATAAGTGTGGGGGAGGGTTCTAACATAACATAGGTTTTCTTTAAATTAAAAAAATTAACATTTTCTTTGTTTTTAAAAACTTTTTGAAAAGAGAAACAATATTTTTGACATTTTTTTGTAAGAGATTAAGTCAATTTTAAGAAATAGGAGAATCATAATTTGGATTTCTTATACTTGGTCAAAATAAGATTATTTGTTTGATTTCTAGGGTTAGGAAGGAAACTTGAAAAAGTAATTTAGTCTTAATCTTTACCTTGATGAAATATGCAACTTTATAACACTTACACACTTAGGGTTCAAAAACAAAGATTCTCATGCCTTATTTTAAAAAAAATTATTATATATATTAAAAAAATCTTCTAATTATGCTGGTTATTTGTGCCTCATAAAGCATAAGTATTCACGCCTAAAAGCGATCTATATAATAAAATTCTTAGTTTTGTGTCCTTATTTGCTCGAGTCCTTAAGTCCTTGAGGTGTTTTCTCACCCGGTACTCTAAAACTGTCTGCTTAGAGTGTCACCGACTAAAGGCTCGTTACATGGGCAGATTAGAAAGCTTAATAGAACTAAGGAATGATATCATCATATATTAAAAAAATAAGGCATAAGAGTTAGAGTTAAAGAACCCCTAGTCAAAATATTCATGATCACAAAGATGCATATGATTTAGGGTAAAGTAATAGATTAAAAGAGAAATACAAGTTTAACCCCTTACCTTGATTGATAACAAGTTTTTAAATAGAGATTAAGTTTAGGAATGAAAAATTATGTTTTCTTATAACTTATAGATTACTTGAACTCTTACAATAATACTTCAAATATTTTTTCTTCTTTCTAAAAATGCTTTTTAAAAATATCAACAGTTTTTTCCTTTCTTTATGGATTTTATGGGTGTAATCCACTGAAATTCCTCACGAGACAAAACTCGTCATCTAGGGAAAACCTAGAGGTTTAAAAGTTTATTGCACATCTCAGTGCAATCGCGTGACCTGCGAAAGTAGTATAATAATTTCTTAAATTTAGTTTTGATATTTTGCTCGAGGGCGAGCAAAAGATAGGTGTGGGTGTGTGACTACTCATCAATTTTGCATATATATTGTCACATTCACATATTTATTTTTAATAAAACTCTGTTATTTGATCTCTTTTTGCTTAGTGATGTGCAGATTTTTATAAAAAGCAGAAAAACAGAAAAAGAGCCCAACAAGCCCAAAAAGCCCAATAAACTCAGACATTTGAGGCAATCATATATGGAGATTGAAAGAAAAATTCAACTAAATTCGTGATTGGAAATCAATTATTCTCTAAGTAAAGAAGAAAGGATATTCTCAACATATTTAGGGTCTAAATCTAAATTCTGAGAATATACCCTTTGATACCATGGCAATATTGAGTCAGAGAAGGAAACTCTAAAAGTCTACAATTCAATCAAAATTCATATTCAGACTGAGCATCTTTCCGTAATTTGATCATAACTTTCGTTATAAAAATACAAATTGATGATTCAAGATGCTCCAGAAAGAAGACTTAAAGAGTTACAATTTTTTTGTTGACTACTGTTTCTATTTCAGTAATCAATATGACAGCTAGTTGCATCCCAACTAATTAAATTTTCAATCAAGAGAAGAAAAGAATATTCTCAGCATATTCACAGTTCAACTTTAAAATTCTAAGAATATACCTTTTGATGAGTTAGCATTTTGATGAGTCACTACCCCACGCTTTCTCCTATAAATACCACAACAGAGGGACATCTCAGAATACTTCTAGAGATCAAAATTAGAACTTTTAGTTCAGTTTTTTTTCTTTCTTTTATTTTCTGTAATTTTTTTGTAAACCAAGATTAGAAAAGAGATTCATGAGAGTAAAAGAGAGAAGGTATATATATTGAAAGTGACATCAATGTAAGTTTCCTCCTTTCTTTCATAGTTTTTCAATTTAATAAAAGTTTACTTTTTGCTTTTATTTTTCTCCTTGGTATTTTTTCTCTTGTATATGACTACTATCCATATGCATCTTCAAGCATAGGAATAACCTTGTCTTTGTGAGTGTCATTGACAGTTCGTGATGATATATTTACTTTCATACTCTTTCTTATTTCATGTTTGCCTTTGAGTTTTAATGATCTAATGTGGATAGAATCGGATTTAATCTTATGGACTATACTTTGCTCGGCTCCAACTCAAGGTAAACCTTCGCCTACGATCTAGGGTAAGTAATCTTCCAAAAGGGTAAGTCCACTTTTATCTTCTTTCTTTCCTTTTAAGTTTTATTACAATTTTAGAAACCTTAATTTTTCTTTTCTTAAAACAAAAACCAAAACAAACAATATTTTTTCTTATTTACTTTTACTTCTAACTTAACATAAAATTATCTTTATTTTCAAAATAAAGAAGAACACATAACCAATTTAGTAAACATACCGAAATGCTTCCATCGCATCCCTCCCTGTGGATTCGACCTGCATACTATCGCGGATAAATTGCAAAAATTCAGAGATTCGTTTTACTTTCAGATAACATTATTCTAAAACTCTAGATTTTTCTCAATCAATAAAAGACTTACATTTTTCAGTAGTAAATCATTATATTTCTTATTGTATGATAAAAATATTTTTATGCAATATATTAGGTTCGCGACCATGGTAGCAGTATTTAAAAAATCACTCAGAAGTGTTGTGATTACTGTGATGCATGAGAGAAACATATTTTACATGTATTTTAAAAATATGGAAGATCATTTTTAAGATAGAAGTAAATTTTATTTATAACATAATATGGTCAGAAAGAGACCTTACAAAAAAAGAGCATTAAAAGCTCTTAAAAGAAATTAAAAATAAGATGAATATCAGAAGACCAAAAAATCTTAGTGCTCGTCATCATCACCATCATAAGTAGATTCGTCGTCTTCATTCTCCTCCTTCCTGATCATTATTTCTTTCCTCATCTTCTCCCTCATCGACCAGCTCGCTGTCCTCATTTTCTTCCTCTTTTTTAGGGTACTTTGGTTCGTTGATAAACTTCCAGAATGAATCGTCTGTATCAATTTTTCTTCTGATCCGTGTCGGGAAGAACCTTCAGAGGATATACTCAAAGAAAGTGTGCCTTCAGGATCAGAGGACATGCTTTTATCAAGCATGTCTTTGTAAAGTGGTAAAGGAATAAGTTCCTCCTTAATAGGCCCGATGAAAACTTCATCATCCTTATGAAGTGGAGAATCAGGTAAAATATTATTTGATGTAGTGAGATAGTCAAAAGAAGTGAAGTACAGACTGCTATCAAATTCACTGAAATCCCCTGAAGAAAGAGAACCAGTGGGAGAATGATTGAATTGAAATCTGCGTGTTCAGAGGAAGAAGATGAGGAAGACATGATTCAAGAATGAATTGTTTCAGGAAGGTTGGAAATCAAATTGAAAAAGAAGAGCACAAATATCTTTTTTAGATATAAGATATTTATAATATATTAGTTACAAGCATAATAAAAAGGCCAATACTATGAAACTACGTGAATAGTAATAATAAGTGTTATAGGTGACGGTTGAGTATTCGAAGAAGTGATAAAAAAATTAAATATTTAATTGAAGCAGTTATGGCGGGAGAATCCAAAGAGTTTCTTTTTTTTTCCAGAAGTTTATTATGTGAACTACAAATTAGATTTTTATAAAATATTTTCCCTATATATTTAGATTTCGTATGATGCACATCTTTCCTTTATGGAGATTAATTTTAGTTCACCTCTTTTTTCGAGACTGTTGTTGTATCACGGTAGATAGGATATTAATTACTTCAATTAGGTCAAAATAATTAATATAGTATTTTATAAGATGTGATATATGTGGACTGCTCTCACAGTTGCAGGGCTAATCTACTTTGTTAAGTCTAATCGTTGCTAGGACTGCGACTTTTGTTGTATTTTATAAATGATCAAAATTCTATTACATATGGCGTGCGAATAAGGACTGTGATTATGGTCGCAGTGCTTCACGATAGCATGTTTCGTCTATTATTTCTATGTGAATAAGGAATGCGAATAGAATCGCAGTCGTGATATAAGATTAGAAATTATGTTATATTAAGGCTGCGACCATGATCGAACTGCAAAAAGGTTTGCGGTTAGGGACGCATTCGTGATATAAAATTAGAAGTTTTGTTATACTATGACTGCGATCATGGTCGCATTGCTAATATATTTTTTATATTTTTGAATGTATGTGTTTTGCGACCTTGGTCCCATTTATAATATACATTGAGAATAAAATATTTATTAGTACCAAGATTGACCTTAGTCGCAGTTCATTAATAATTGTATGAAATATTATCCAACCAATCTGCAAATATTGTTGCAGTTAAGAAAATATCTGATTTGTAAAATTTTAGCAAAATAAATCATTAACCATTGTATTTCATTATTTTTTTTACACTGTACATTTGTAAGACAAAAAATATGCGTCTGCCGCACATCAAATTTCATTTTTCTATTCATTTCAGTTTCTTTTATTAAACCTATATGAATTGAAAATAATGCAAAAATAAACAATAAAAAAATTATATATTACAACCAATTTTTTAAGTTTCACGCATGTTTTTTTACCTTTTACTGCTGTTTTTTTTTCTTTTTGGCTCATCAACTTGATCCAATCTTTTTTCTCTTTATATTTTCGATGTAGGTGAATTATGAAATTTATAATTGTAAATAAATTCTACAGAAATTTCTCTGTAAATTACAAATTTTTTTGGTAAATTTTGTTATGGATGAGTTTTTGCTAGGTTAGAAGTAAAAATGAGGGTATTTTGGTCAACTTGATTGACGGTTCTTTAGGCGGGATTTTTTGGGTTTTTTTAGCGCCTACACTCTGCTACCGATATGTGGCATAGATTAGGCCACGTCACCGCCGGCTGAGGAACTCTCAACTGACGACTGAGGTACAGATACCTCATACACACGCACACATACACACACACGCACACACACACATATATATACACATATATATATATATACATACATATATGTATGTATGTATGTGTGTGTGTGTGTATGTATGTATATGTATGTAGATGTATATGTATGTACATGTATGTGTATGTATATATGTGTGTGTGTGTGTGTGTATGTGTGTGTAGAGAGAGACTTGTGTCCTTCCAAAAGGATTTGACCCGAATCCTTTCCACTCAAATTTAACCCTCTGACATTCGAATACAAAATCAACTCTGTTGAAATTGATCTATATTATTTCAAGTATCTATAAATTAAAAATCAAGTGTTTTGAATACTTTTTGCCCATCATCAAGCGGCACGAAATGGATGGCCGAAAGTAGTGAGTTGGTTAGATCTATGTCTTTAGACATATAAATTCACGATTCGACCATTTCATTATTAACTAAACATTTAAAAACCCCTACAAACTAATTTTTGTTAGGTTTCAAATATTTTACACCGTTAAACTAACTAACTCACTGTATAGACCGTCCATTTTTTCCCTACTTGATGGATGGGTAAAAAGTATTCAAAACACTTGATTTTTGGTTTATAGATACTTGAAATAATATAGATCAATTTCAACAGAATGGATCTTGTATTCGAATGTTGGAGGGTTGAATTTAAGTGGGACATAAGTCTCTCTCTCTCTCTCTCTCTCTCTCTCTCTCTCTCTATCTATATATATATATATATATATATATATATATATATATATATATATATATATATAGAGAGAGAGAGAGAGAGAGAGAGAAATGTATATCAGCCTGCGGCTGAGAGAACTCTCTCAGCCTGCGGTGACGTGGCTCAATTTTGTCACCCCACTAACTTGCGGCCCGCTTATAGGAAGAAGTTAAATTACCAAACACCCCTTATGAAAAACTACTCTTTCGGTAACTTTCATTATTGTTTATTATTATTTGCCCACAAGGCAATTTTTGAACCGCTCGTTGTCAGATTTAAGTTATTATTTATTATTATTTTTTCCCCTTTTTTTGCCGCTCTTTATAGGATTTAGGTTATTGTTTATAAATTATTTACAGTGCAAATGTAAACAATGAACGACATTGCGACCAAGGTCGCATAAGCCTACAGTGCAAACATAGACATCTGCGACCATGGTCTACACTGCGACCAAGGTCGCAATCATCTACAGTGCAAACATAAACAACTGCGACCAGGGTCAATAATGCGACCAAGGTCGCATAAGTATACAGTACAAACATAAACAACTGCGACCAGGGTCGACACTGCGACCATGGTCGCATAAGCATACAGTGCAAACATAAACAACTGCGACCCGGGTCGACACTGCGACCAAGGTCGCATAAGACTACAGTGCAAACATAATCAACTGCGACCCGGGAATTAAAAAAATGACGTTAAATACACTGCGACCATGGTCGCAGGACACTACAACGCATATTGAGACAACTGCGACCCATGTCGCAGTATGTAATAAAAAAAAAGCACCTTTCATATACTGCGACCAACGTCGCATTCGTATAAAATAAAAGACCAAAAAAAAATTTTAAAACTCTACGATCTAAGTCGAACAGATCTGCAACTATAATTTTAACTACTGCGAACGAGTTCGACAAATAGTGTATGAAAAAAAATTTGGCTTAAAAAAATATTAGCAAGGTCGCATACATATACATCGCTTTTTCAAAAAATATTGCGACCATGGTAAAAATAAAAGGAAATGTTTTTACATTAGGTAAAAAGTTGTGAGTGAGGGTATTTTCAGAAAATACAATGTTGAGGTGACTGACATTAAATTAGGCGGGATTGTTCAGGTTTTTGTCCACCAAAATTTATGACAGATTTGTGGATCTGATGTTGCCACGTCCCGCCGGTTGAGAGAGTTCTCTCAGCCGCAGGCTGAGGTATAGTAACCCCATATATATATATATATATATATATATATATATATATATATATATATATATATATATATATATATATATATCCATTCATTATACACACTTAATCACGCGATTAACCCTCATAAGATATAATTAACTAATCACTAGTAGGTTGCTTTCAGCTCAAGTGATCAGAAACAAAGCTTAATTAGTGTTGGTCAAATATCGGGAGTGGTCAATCCTTAACAGTTGCATACTATCAATTAACCTCCTTATTTGAATAAATAAAAGCTTATAAGAATTTAATTAATGTTAATCAAGAGTGACAATTTGAACCTTAGGGTGGAAAGGTGGTGAGTGCACATGCAGTAGATTGGATTCCCAAGAACCACTGCCGAATTTTTGAGCTCATAGTAAAAAAGCCAACCCTAGGACCCTCGAACCGTGCGTAGTACGGACCCAAAATCTGCTCAAAATAATAGAAAATAGAAAAACCATGTGACATAAAATAATTATAATCAACTATTTTTCGACACGTGTAGTGCGCGTGCAAATTAAACTGTGTCTCCTGTTACTACATCTCCTTGTTAACTTGAGGTCACATTGAAAACATAAGAAAAAGGGGCTGAAGCTTTAAAATTTTGCATACTTTTTTTTTACTAAGCAATGTTGGATATTTAATGAAAGTTGTATTTTTCTCGATTACTTTCACATTTACAGATAATATGACTTTTATTTAGACACACACACAATCTTGTTTGAATGGTGCCTTTAAAGTTTTTGAACTATATATACTAATGGTTTATGTAAATTTTTCCACTCAGTTTCGAGGGGGAAGTGTTTTTCCTTTCTTCTTCGAGTCTTATTTCTCTCTGATGAAGCGCTTATTAGTCATTTTTGAAAAAAAAAATTATTATTATTATTTTCAATAAAGTTGCCCGTGAATAGAGTAAAATATCTTTTCAGAGTATGTCAAAAGTTAGAAAAAGAATTACACTTTAAGCATGGTGATAATTTATATTCACACTTTCGACAAAGCTTTTAAATGAAAGATGATTATAATAAACTATGGCAAAATTTTCAAGAGCTCACACAAGCAAAGTGCAAAAAGTTTACTATGGTAAATCCCTGTATTGGAAAGCAAGAGGATGATTTCAAAGTTAATCAGAATTTTTTTGTAATTTCCAAATGATCCTTTACTTTCTCTTGCAACTTTGAAAAGACAAGATGGAAATAGAAGTTGGGAGCCTATATATATGTGAAAGTGAGAGGACATCATGAATATATGCTAACTTGCTTGTGAAAACTAAAGCTGGCCCCAGTGAAGCTCAAAAGTTTGGAAACAAAGAAAGGTGGCTGACAGAAATTTAGTACATATGCTTTCTTGTCCTGATAGTTTCAGTGATTTTAAGTCATATTGCTGCAAAATAGCAACTTGGCAAATAAAATTAGAATTATTTGATAAACTCAAATTACAGTTTCATGAGTGCAAATTGAAAAATAAAATTAAAACTATTTAATTTCCTGAAACTATAGTTTCACGAAAGAATGGGTTAATCTTAGGCTTTTCAACTATCTGCAGTTTATGTTCTCATTCAAAACTATTAAGACAGAGAATCATTTAAACAAATATGAAGGACTTTGTGATTGAAGGACAAAGCAAAATGCATCAAGTGGGGCAATATTTCTTTTACAATTTTTTGCTAAATATGCAATTTGTAGTTTTTTTTTTTTTTTTTGTGTATTATCTATAATGACCAATGAATCCAAAACTTTTATATAATTAGATTTATTTCTGTTTTTATTTTTTGTAAACCCCTACTCTCAACATAGTACCAAAACAATATTTCTTCCATGTGGTACCTGCCTACACTTTGAAATGAACTTCAACATTAGTTTTGTGGAGTGATAAACTGCAGAGGAAAAAGGAACTTCTGTTGTGAAACATAAATCATTAGTTGAATCTCCCTCCTACATTCCATTACATAGGGAAAAAAATTCATTCCCATAAGTTACTACCACATCCATATATGCCCACAAAACCTAAACCAACAGCACAAGACAAAAAGAAACAAAGTATGGCCACCACCTCTACAACATCATCTTTCCCTCCCCCTTTGTTGTCCAGTGTGTCCCCAAAAAAGAGCATCCTCATCTGACTCAGTCATGGATCAAACCTATTGTGCACTGGCCTCCGCCGCCTCACCCTTGCGTAGTCCTCCGACCACCACCACGGCATCTTCCCTCTCTGCGCCTTGTGCCGCCCCCTCGCTTCTAACCGATGATCCTGCGACATAATCGCTGTGCATATACAAACATATATATCATCATTTTGCATACATACATGTACATATACAGTGGAGAATGCATGAAGGGATATTTTACCAACTTACCAAATGTTTGTTGCTGTTGTTGAAGCAAGAAGAGGCTCAAAATCACCACAACCATCACCAAACCCTGCACTCTAACAACAGCCATGCCTCTCTCTCTCTCTCTCTCTCTCTCTCTCTCTCTCTCTCTCTCTCTCTCACTCACACACACACACACTACTACCAACTCTCTCCCCCTCTCTCTAAATTCAACTACAAGAGTCAAAGACAGGAGATATGGTCAAGAGAGGCAAAGTGTATAGATTATTAGTTGCATTGTGTCCCCCCCTTAGCAATGCTTAGGTAGTGGTCTAAGGTTTCATTTCCCAAAGATTACATTACATTAGTCTCCCTCTCATGGCCCCCAATGTAATTAATTAAACAACTCCGCTGGGAATATTTTGTCTCATGTGAGCTCCACTACCAGAACATTGCACATGACAGTTTGATTAGTATAATTCATGGGAGAAGTACTTTTTGTGAAACCTTGAATGAGATGTTCTCAGTGTGCTATTGGGTGTCGGAGTGAAGGCCATATAGACCTAATAATTGAGTTGCCATCAAATTTGCAACATGTTTTAAAGATAGTTCAAGAGATTTTGGAGATCATTTGTTTAAGGTTTTCTCATCTCTCTGGACAAAAAGAATGACATGACTGTGGCAGTGAAGTAGCACGTTAGTGTCATTCTCCTGAACTTTTTTTTTTTTTTTTTTTTTTGCTTGTTTAAGATTTTATTCAATTGGCAGTAACAGAATCAGTAGAGGACCAGAAAATGCTTTTTGTGGACTTGAAAGCTGAAGACATACAGAACAGATAGATTTTGGTGACATCACAACTGCAAGATTATTATGTTATGCTGACGTGAAAAAAGGGTTTATGCTGAAATGAGACCTTCTCATGTTTTCTTTTTCTAATTTTTGGATTTCAAAGTCATCTGCCTCCAAGAATCCCTCTAAAAGTAATGCCCCGTGAAAATTACACTCCTTAGCCGCCACCTACTCAGAAAGCAGTAAAAGCTCTCTGATATATTACATGTCTTCGAAGATTCCACCTATATGGCAAGATGCAGAAGTTCAGAAGTTCTCTGATACCATCTAGCAGAAAGAATAGTGATACTTTTACAATGACAGTTTATGATGCCTAATTACCAAAAAATGAAATGTGCTCAGAACTCCGTGTTACATGAAAGAAACTCTTGCCTTGGAACTATGGCACAATAGCAGTCAAAAGTACAAATGTTATAACTATATAACAATGTTGACGATGAATAGTTCTCAAAAATATGCAAAAGCATCAAGATCACCAGATTATATGGAGTTATAATTTCAGTTAATGCTATTGAAAGTAAGGTATACATCTTAAGATCCACTAACCGCTACGTCGGCCATTTGTCTGTCCTGCATGTGCTTCACGCTCCTTTGTTTCATCCACTACCATGGTTTCTAGTTCTACTATCTCAGTCTGCAGAAAAAAGATACATGAGTTGTAAGTTCCTTCCAATGTATAGTTTGCTTCCTACCTTGAAGATGTAAGAAGAATACTATTGTAGATGACTTTGATAATTAAAAACAATAAAGCAATCTCTCTTCCATGGTATAATTGTGTGTGATATGCTGCAAATGCAATTTTTTTTGACGTTTTAAACACATTCAAACCAAGGAGAAAGTCAACCTGAAAACTAAAAGGATTTAAGGAACACAAAAGAATAAAGAAACAAAGAATCAGAAACAGAAAAAATATGCCAAAAAAGGCTGGTAAGGCAGACAAAAAAACAGATCTATAGCAGGAAAAATAGAACTATCCCTACATTATATCCCCCATGTTTTCATGATTTATATTTATTGGCTTTGGGTAAAATAGTTAAAATTAATGAAGGTTTTCCGGAGAAGAAAGTTACCTCCAAGTGCCTTAATGTGTCGAGTAAAATAATATGCTTTTGATGAAGAGACTTTAATTGGTTCTGCAGCGCTGTGAAATTCGAACAGTATAACAGATTCACACTCTCATTGCGGCTTCATTCAGTCCTTCTTGCAGCAACCGTTATCGCTATAGGAATAAAAGACCCGCAGGTCGGGTTGGACTTTATTAAGTGCCCATAGTAGGCTAGACCCAATAAGAATATATAAAAGATCTTATCAGGATAAGATAAGATAATCTTGAATTAAAATTCAAATTAAGATTGATTTGGATCTTGTTGGTTATTGTTAGATTACAACTCTATCTCCTGTGATCTTGTTGGTTAGAGATGATGATTACAACTCTATTTCCTAACCACTATATAAACTCATGAGAACTTACTGTGGGTTGAAAAAGTTTTTCTTCTACTAAAGAGTAAGAGGAATCTTCATCTCTTTTCCCTCAATCACAAGGTACTTCCATTAGGTACTTGAACTGTAAATTTAAGGGTGATCGTTCTTGTAACGTCAATCAACCGTCAAGGATCGAGACGACAACAAGGAGCATGATTAAGTCCACCACTACTATTGCTTCCATTGAGGTAATCATAATCTCTCCTTCATGTTTTATTTATCCTAAATTCTACATTGGTATTAGAGCATTCTTGTGAAATTATGGGTTGTGGGTTGATTGAATAAAAATCGATCTGTGGGATTTTGCCTCCCTATGCTATACATCGGCGATCTAAGGGATTTCTTTTCCCTTTTACAAAATTAGGGAGTTCATCTATTTTAAACATAGGGAGTTCATCTCCTTCAACAAAGAGAGTTCATCTCTTTTAGGCAAAATCAGCGCTCGGTGCTACAAGAGCTGTCGGCAACCCTGGGGGCACTGCAGCAAAGGCGTTGCTGGCTCTGCCCAAGCTGGCAGCGCCCCTTGGGGGCACCGCTGCCATTGTTGCCGCTGTCGCAACCAGGCAACACCCTTGGTGGTGGTGTCACAAATAACTAGCAGCGCCCACACGGCAGCACTGTCATGGCCGAGAGCGCCCACAAGCGACGCTACCACCGGCGACAAATCCCTGCGGGGTTTTATAAGACTACTTCCTGGGCTAGGCCAGGGTTTAGAGCAACCCTTATAATAATTATTTTTTTGAATGCTAGTTGCATCACTAAATAATTATTATATATTTTATTTGAGTGAAAATGTAATTGAGATTTGTTTTAAGCTTCTATACATATTTTGCACAACACCTAAATTAAACTGATAATAAATATTTGATATAAATGATGATTTTGAGTTTGATGATCTTCCGATTTTATATCGTGTATGAATTATTAACTTTAAATTAGGATATTTTTGCTGCAAAATAAATATTATATGTGTGTGCCAATAATAATATCTTTTATTCTTGTTTGCGAATCTTAGATGGCTTCCAAGAATATTATTGCTGACTTGAACAAAGCAGAGAAACTAGACGGTGAAAATTATGACATTTAGCATCGCAAAATTTAGTATCTCCTCGATGAGCAAGAGGTTTTAAAAACCCTGAAACAGTTCATGGATGCGCCCAAAAAAGGGCAGCGGTCCACAGCATCGACGCGATGTTAAAGCCTATGCAAAATGGGTTTAGAAAAATCATTGTGCACGCTTTATTATGCGGAGCAGCATGCAACAGTGATTTCAGCGCGTTCGAGGACTATAAGACTGCTTGCGAAATGTGAAATGCCCTAAAACTCAAGTTTGGTGAAACCTCTGTTACGAGATTGTGCGCGTTGTCTTTTAAGTTTGACTCTCATGAGATGCGCTCAAATGAGAATATGATGCAGTATTTTAGACAGATGTCATCCATGATTCGCGAACTCAAAGCAGCTGGAAACAACTTGAGTGATGAACAGTAAGTCCAAACTAGCATAGAGCAAATGAGATTGAACATGATGCACAATGAGAACATTAAGGCATTTGATGATCTTTCGCATCATTTGGAGCTTGAAGCTGAGCGCTTGAAAGCGGCTAAGACTAATGGCTCGTCTTATGTTGCTCAGTCTAGATCGGCAGGCCATCTAGCCGAAGCGCGAGAAAAATCAAAGCGGAAAGAATGAAAATCCTGTACCTGTGCCTGAGAAGGCTAATTCTGCCAAACGCAAGAGAGGCAAGCGTGGTGGTAAGAAGGGCAAAACTAGCACGGCGTGTTTTAACTGTGACAAGGAATGACACTTCGCGCGTAATTGCACTGGTCGAAGAAGATACTCTCTAAATTGAGTTCTCGCTTTATTTTTTTACTAGCCATGTCATGGTAGCTCATCCATCTTCTGATTGGATTATTGATTCAGAAGCAACCGAATATGTAGCAAGGGACTGAGTTAGGTTCGTGGAGTATCGTTGAATATCGTCGGGTAGTAAGGTTCTCTTCATGGGAAATGGTGATAATATGGATGTGCTAGGCATGGGTACCTATAAGATAAACTTGCGCGGAAGACGCACATTTCTCATCCATGATGTCCTTTATGCTCCTGATGTTCGACGAAACTTGTTGTCAGTTACTGTTTTGCTTAGGCTAGGATTTCCCTGGTCTTTCGAAATTATTGGTGTACGAATATTCATGAGAACCACCTTTTATGATAGTGATTTATCAATAATAAATTATTTGTTTTCAATATTTGTTATTCAAATAATTATCCTAGTTCTTTTTTTTTACTACTGCAAAAAATTCTGTTATTTGGCATGCTAGACTTGACCATATTGGCCAAGAAAGAATGAACAGGTTAGCTTGAGAAGGCCTATTAGGCCAGCTCGCTACAGTTAGATTATCTACATGTGAACATTGTTTATCAGGAAAGTCAGCTTCTATTTGGCAAAGCCACAAAGGCATCTTCACCTCTTGAATTAATTCATTCTGACATCTGGGGGCCAATGAGTGTGAGGGCACGACATGGTGTCACCTATTTTATTACATTTATAGATGATTATACTCGCTATGACCATATTTTTCTGATCTCCCAAGAGTCAAAAGAATTAGATTGCTTTAGACGTTTTTGAGTTTGGTTGAGAATCAAAAGAATGAAACAATGAAAGCTCTTCGTACTGACAAGGAGATGAGTATTTATATGAGATATTTAAGCAACTCTATAATGAAAAAGAGATTAAGAGACAGTTGACGATTCCTTACACTCCGCAGCAAAATGGTATAGTAAAGAGACGAAATCGTACTCTCTTAGACATGGTTAGGTCGATAATGGCGCATGCCAACCTCCCAATATCCTTCTGGGTGATGCTTTGTTGACAGCAGCCTACATCCTAAACTGTGTACCCTCCAAATCAGTTTCGACAACGCCATATTAGCTTTGGATGGGCAGAAGGCCTGACTTAAGCTACATGCGCCTATGGAGGGCAGCCGGCTATGTTCACAGTAACTCCCATAAATATGAAAAACTTCGTTCTAGAGCAAATAAGTGCATATTCATTAGATATTATGATGAATCCAAAAGGTATGTGATGCTTGGTGAACAGCCAGAGCCAGATGGAATGATTACCGAATATGAATCACGAGATGTGATTTTCCTCGAAGGGAAATTTCCAAGAAAAGGAGATATCGATGACATTGATAGATTTTTTGAAGTGGCCGAGTCACAAGAAGGCGCTCCTAATCCTGATCAGGAGATGAGAGCGACTTACTGCCTAGTGGGAGTGTGCCTTCGAGTGGGAGTGTATTATTAGGGACTGATTCTGAAGCTACATTTTTTTGTAGAAGTCAACGAGAAAACATCCCTCATCGTCGCTTTGAGATTGAGGGGGAAGCTTTCATGTGTACTCCGCAAGAAGCAGATGAGCCCAAAAACTATCAAAAGGCTATGAAATCCCCAACTTATGAGCAATGAAAACTTACTATGCAAGATGAGATGAAATCCACGAGAAAGAACCAAATCTGGGACTTGATAGATCTTCCACCTGGGCGTAGGACTATCGAAAACAAATGAGTTTTGAAAGTCAAACACAATGTAGTGGGTTCCATCAAAAGGTACAAAGCTCAACTCGTGGCAAAATGCTACACCCAAAGAGAGGGTATTGACTACGAAGAAACTTTCTCACTGGTAGTGAGGTTTGCCTCCATTCGCCTCATTCTAATTATTGTCGCTCATTTGAATTTAGAACTTTACCAAATGGACGTTAAGACTGCATTTCTCAATGGAGAATTGGATAAAGAGATATACATGGATCAACCTGTTGGCTTATAGAAAGGGGGAAGAGCACAAAGTTTGCAAATCCTGACGATCCATCTATGGCTTGAAACAATCATCCGGACAATGGTATTTCAAATTCTATCAAGCCGTTACTTCTAACGAGTTCACGATGATTGAGGAAGACTATTGTGTGTATGTTAAACGGTCCAAGCGTAATTTTCTAATTCTTTCTTTGTATATAGACGACATACTTTTAGCTGAAAATGACAAGGAGATGATTGTCGCTACGTAGGGGTGGTTGTCCTCAAAGTTTAAGATGGACATGGGTGAAGCAAGTTATATGCTAGGAGTTAAGATCCTAAGAGATCGTTCTAGAAAACGTCTTGGTTTGTCTCAAGAGACATACATTAAGAAGGTACTTAAATAATTTCAGATGCAAGCTTGCAAGCCTGTTGACACTCTTGTCGGGAAGAGTAATACCTTGAGTATTGGCATGTGTCCTCAGACTTCGGAGGAAAAAGAGAAGATTGCCTGAGTTTTCTATTCAAATGTTGTTGGAAGCCTGATGAATGTTATAATGTGTACTCGGCTATACATTTTCCATGCAGTTGACCTTGTCAGTCGGTTCCAAGTAAATCCTGATTTTGCTCATTGAAAAACAGTGAAGCGGATATTCAGATACCTCAAAAGAACAGCAGACTACATGCCATGCTACCAAGCACCAGACATGCGCTTAGTTACAGCGACGCTGACTGGGGTGGTGACCCTGATGAGCGCAAGTCTACCTCAAGTTATGCTTTCCTGCTGAATGGCGGGGCCATTACATGGTGCAGCAAAAAGCAAATCTGTGTTGCATTGTCCACAATGAAGACGGAATACGTTGCTGGTCTGCGGTTGTTCAGGAGAGCGGTTGGTCAGACGTGCTCAGGAGCCTGTCACTATATATTGCGACAGTTCAACTGCTATTATTGCTGATTGTCCTCAAAGTTTGAGATAAAGGCATGGGTAAAGTAAGTTATGTGCTCGGAGTTAAGATCCTAAGAGATCGTTCTAGGAAACTTCTTGGTTTGTCTCAAGAGACATACATTAAGAAGATACTCGATCAATTCAGATGCAAGCTTGCAAGCATGTTGATACTCCGGTCACGAAGGATAGTACCTTGAGTATTAGCATGTGTTCTCAGACTTCAGAGGAAAAAGAGAGAATGGCCCGAGTTCCCTATCCAAATGCTGTTGAAAGCCTGATGTAGCTATAATGTGTACTCGGCCAGACATTTGCCACGCAGTTGGTCTTGTCAGTTGGTTCCAAGCAAATCCTGGCTTTGCTCATTGGAAAGCAGTGAAGCGGATATTCAGATACCTCAAAGGAACAGCAGACTACATGTTATGCTACTAAGCACCAGACTTGCGCTTAGTTGGTTATGCGATGCCGACTGAAGTGGTGACCTTAATGAGCGCAAGTCTACGTCAGGTTATGCTTTCCTACTGAAAGGCGGGGCCATTATATGGTAAGCAAAAAAGCAAACATGTGTTGCCACTATGGAGGTGGAATACATTTTTGGTTCTGCGGCTGTTCAGGAGGGTGATTGGTTGCGGAGATTTTTTCGAGAGTTTGGTGTTGTCGCATGTGCTTAGGAGCCTGTTACTATATATTGCGACAGTTCAGCTGCTATTGCATACTTTAAGGACCTAAGTATCATGGGAAAACCAAATAAATATACATAAATACATTTTGTTCGCCAATGATTATGCGAAATGAGGTAATCCTAAGACACATTTCTACAAGTCGCATGTTGATGATCTTTTGACTAAGCCGATAGTTCGTCAGGCTTATCAGGCTCATGTCAAGAGTTTAAGACTTCGTATTGATTCAGCTCATCATTTGATTCAAACATTTGTTTCATGAATATTATTGAATACAGTATTTTTCGACTATGTGCACACACATTAGCTATGAATACGATTTCATAGCACGAGTATGTCAACAGGCAAAGATCAACTCACTCACACGAGTGATCGCCTTTGCCGCTTGGAGAGCAAGTAAAGATGAGACATATTGAGTTTATGACGCAAATGTGGCGAGCTGAACCAACCGTGATTAAGATGTCGTCTTGGTTGAAGTCGAGATATAGTCTTTTAAAGACTACACATAGATAATTGAGTCGCACAATCCATGTGGCCTGTGAAAAGCCAGATTCGAAACTTTAACTAGGTACTGAGAAGAGCGAGCAAGTAGAAGATTCGAGTAAGGCGTTGCGTAGCGACTGGACTAAGATCTGTACGGTGTCAGAATTTGACATACACTCTTTACTTTTAATACCCTAGCCGATAATACTATATTTCTACTTTTAATAACTTATTTGGATTTACTTATCATTAATATTATTAATTAATCTATTTTATACATGTGTATACATATAATGTTTATATATTCTTCATTTGCATTTATACAAGTATATGTATGTATTATATTTTATTCATTATTATTACCATTACTATTATTATTATCCTTATTTGATAACATCTATTTATACAATTTGTATTAGGAGATTTAGTCGTCATTTCATGTAAGTTTTTATTGTATATTGTTATTAGTGATGATTATTATTATTATTTCTATTTCTATCTAAGTCCTCAAGCCCAACTCACTCAACCAATTCTTTCTTTCCCATTTCTGTATTTATTTTAGCCAGGGTCAACCAAGCCTATATATTCTTTTCTTTTTTTTCTTTTTTTTTTCTTTCTTCCTTTGGCTGAGCCCAGGCTCCATTTCATTTCCCCTTAAATTTCTTTTTTTTCCTTTTGTATTCAGCCGAAAACAACACTTTACCTCCCCCTATATATATATATATATATATATATATATATATATATATATATATATATATATATATATAACTTTTCCTTCAACCTCCCTCAACCCTAGTTGCACCCCTAACCCGACGTCGCTCCCCCGTCTTCTTCTCTGCAATGTTGTCGAGCCTCTCCACTGCCCTCCTCCGTGAGCCAGGCAACACCCCCGAGTCGAGCAGCCATGTGCGTAACCCACGCCGCACCACCTTTCGGGCACCGCCGCCTTGCCGAGAAATGCCACCATCTTCACCTTCCTCCTCCCCCATGAACCCGAGCCAGCCACATCTACTCACCACCTCCTCTGCCATGCCTCCATCTCCTCTGCTGTAACCGAGCCTCTCCTTTACACCATACCGCGACCACGCCCACCATCTTCTCCTTCTTCCTTGCACAACCCTAACCCAACAACACTTCCATTACATCTCCCCACTCCCTCTCCTCTTCTCCCTCAGCCCATAACCTCGCTGTAGTCTGAGCCAGATTCTGATCCCTTGCCTCGCTCCTTCCTCGTGCGCGCGAGCCTCAGTTGCTGCCCTCCTCACACCCGGGCCATCCTCCTCGTCGTGAATAACCTGAGCCCTCATCTTCTTCTCCCTTCTTTCCCCCACCTCCTCCCTGTAAGCCGGCCTCCCACCTCGGCCTCTGCAGGCATCGACCACGTGTCACGACACCCAACACCCTTGATCGCCGCTCTCCTTCTCCAAGATCCTCGTCGGAGCCGAGATCGTCGCCTATGTGCTCCGCCACCATGGCCGCTTCTCCACCTCCTTCCCATGAGCCGAGCTCTTCCTCTCTCTCAGATTTTCCTTCTCACTCCCTCTCTGTGCAGATATTGGTTGGTGTATATTATGTAATAGTGTAAATATGTATGGTTGTGTATAAACGTGTGCGTTGTGATTTTGTGTGCATGTGTTGTGTGTGTTTTTCCTTTCTCTCTGCATGTATTAATCCTTCCTTCTTTATGAATGTATGCGTGTTGTGTATATGTGTGGTGATTGTCTGTATATATCTCTCTGTGTGAATGTATACGTGTGTTGTGTCGGTATATACGTGTGTACCTCTCTCTTGGTCTCTCTCCCTCTGTGTAAACGTGTGCGTGTCTATGCGAGCGTGTGTGTGTAAGCGGGTGGATGTGACTCGGTATCTCTCCCTGTATCGCTCAATCTTTCTTCCTATGTGTGTATGTTGCATTTATACGGACTCGTTCATGCGATCCGAACCCAATAACGGGAGACCCGATTTCGTGTTCGCTGTAGACCCGATACGCTGACGATTCGTAGACCCGGCACACGAGGGATTCGGAGATCCGAATCGGTTCACACAGTGCAGTTCTAATGTCGATTCGGACCTGAAACTGGGTCATTTCATATGAGTGTTCTCTGTTTATTGTATTGATTATTTCAGTATTATTTCACATGAGTGTTTTTAACTTTGTTTCAATAAACGTTATTTTATGTTTAAATTATTTTCATGATGATTCACACTCGTAACTACTGTTCACGTCCACATGTATTATACACAAAATGAATTACCTTGTGAATATTTTATCTCTTTTTAAATGAATTCTGCAAATTATTGTTGGTCCTGGACATCATGATACCACTTGAAAAACTTGACTGATTATACATGACATTACCTGATAAACAATATTGTTCATGTTACTAACATTATTGGGAAATATTGTTCTACGATAACATCATCTTGCTTATCCTGCTTACTGACATCATATTATGCTGATATCCTGATTTCACTGTTGATGTTATTACCGTGACTATCACCGAGTTATCCTAGTGATCTAGGTAACAGTGCATTAATTAATCTTGATAATATAATAACATGACTCTTAAACAACTTACACCGGGATTGAGAAAATTGGTGGAGGAGACGTTTGTATTTTGGATGGATTAAGGATATAGATTGCGCAGCCGAAAGAGGGTTCCGCTGCAGGGTTCCCGTGTGGTGACTGACACCCTGTCCTGTTCATGTTCATGTTTATACATGTTACACATTTTACATGTCATGTTATTTATGTTACCTAATTACCTTGCGGTAGGGCCTGGTTCAGCGCCAGAATTCTAAGTCGTGTTTCAGGTATGAACGGAACCCACCTAAAGCATAGACAATATCTCTAACGGATCAGTTTCAACAACTCAGGACCTCAATTGGCACACGTGGTAGGCGTAGTATAGGATGTGTCTATTGCGTGTGACAATTAGTGGTTCGCTGACATAATAATAAAACTGAATCTTACATTGATATTGTAAACTGAACCTGATACATATACGTTATGATAGACACCTGACTGTACTCGTGACCTGACATATGATATTATAACAGATTAATCTCACTATTCTTAAAGTTACGTATTGTATGTCACTGTAATATCTGGGATATGTTGATTGATGGTGTATCGTATTATCTTCTTGTTACCGTATTATTCATATTATTTCTTTATCCAGAACATCTTCATGATAGTATTTAGTATGATCACACGATATATGCACGTGCACCCTCCCCTTATTTTACACACTCATTGGGAGTTCTAACTCTCGGAATTTGCACATCCAGGTATATGAGTATTTCTTTTAGTGAACAGGTATCTGAGATCGTGTGTATCTGAGGAGCACGGAGTCTCTTGCGATGATCACTCGGATTCTTTGGTACAGTTCATGTCTTCCTTTTCATCCTGTTGCTTTCCTTTAATTCTCTATAACTTAGACTCCATATTTATTCTATTGATTTTTCGTAGAATAATGCTATCATTGTATAGGAATTATATGAAATATTGCAGTGACTTTATTGCCTTTATTATTGATTTATATAACTTGTTTAGGTCACTTTAGGCTTAGCGTGCATACGTGGGTATTTTTCTCGCGTATATGCGTCATCGACTCTCGTCGCGACTCCGCTTCAGCGTACTCTGGGAAGCAGGGCGTGACATTGCTTAAAGAGAAAACTCCACCATAGCATGTATTTCATACTACATGTGCTTAGCGACCAAAATAAGGAAATGAAAAAATGATCCCTACTTCTTTATCTGTGTGAGTCCTTATGGATCAATATAATTGATTGCACTTTATTTCTACTCTATGTGACTTTTGACTGTATTATAAAGTGGAGATGTAGTGAATGTTACTTTGATGTGTTTCCAATGATCAACATTGATTCGGCCTAACGGGACATCATTGGGAAAGCAATTATACCAAAACTAAGTAATATAAGGGTGAAGAGAAGACTATTTAGTAACACATTCGTGTTTTATGGTTTACTGCTAGCAAGTTGTGTCACTGTGGAACCTGCAGCACAACAGTAAACATAAAATAAAGAGGTATTTGACTTAGCTCTAAAACTAAGAGATTGTAGGTGCCAAAAAGGATGTGACTAAATGAGTATAGAGCGTGACGAGACACTTTTAGAGATGTTCAATCCTAGTCTTGTAAGATTTAGCATCGTTCTCTCGAAATTTTTTGCAGGTGGCTCCACGGTCGCACGTTTCACTTACCAAGTATGAATGGAATACTTTTTGGTGGATTGAGAGTGAGAATGCATGTGATTGCCCACTATGTGCGAGTGGGAGATGTAGGAATAAAAGACCCGCAGGGCGTGTTGGGACTTTATTGGGCGCCCATAGTGGGCTAGACCCAATAAGGATATATAAAAGATCTCATCAGAATAAGATAAGATAATCTTGATTTAAAATTCAAATCAAAATTGATCTGGATCTTTTTGGTTGTTAAATTACAACTCTATCTCCTGTGATCTTGTTGGTTGGAGCTGAGGATTACAACTATATTTCCTAGCTACTATATAAACCCATGAGGACTTAATGTGAGTTGAAGAAGTTTTTCTTTTATTAAAGTGTAAGAATCCTCATCTCTTTTTCTCAATCACAAGGTACTTCCATTGGGTACTTGAACCGTGGATTTAAAGGTGGTTGTTCTTGTAACGTCAACCAACCGACGAGGATCGAGACGACGACAAGGAGCGAGATTAAGTTACCACTACTACTGCTCCGCTGAGGTATATGTTTTGTTTATCCTAAATTCTACAATCGCAAATTCTCAGTTGACACACTAAAGTCAACAGTGGGTGCAAAATCATTGCTTGAAAGCAAACAAGAAAAGAGATTTAGCAGACAACAATGCTTCAATCTATGCACTACGGTCCTCTCTAAAATCACAACGCAAATGAAGAGTCTTGGTTCCCGTAAAAACATACAACCTTTTATCATCTGTCTTGCTTATACGAATTGAAGACACCTGAAACCATTGTCACTGTTCACTACTTAATAGAGGAAAATATTGATAGCCCTCCTACTTCTAAACAATCATAAAGGAAGCCACAGTTATTTTCCAGAAGTAAATCTAAAAGCATATAGCGGAAAGTTTGTCATTTTCCCATACATTTGCCCAGATATTAATTCAGGTACTGCATTGAACCCAAAACTTAAATATCAAAGATTCAAAATACATTAAGAGATATTTAACCGTCTGTTCGTATTAGTCACCTTTTGGAAATGCAACACCATTTTAGCTCTTAGGCAGTTGGGTTATTTGTGCGTATAGTATGATGCAGTTTCATATTGCATAAAATCATATTACCTCTTTCTTTTAGACATTTTCATGGTCTTGGAAATGTGCTGAGGCTTGCACCTATTTGCACAACTCTTTTGCCTTGCTAACATGAGTGCTTACATACCGGATTCGCGTCACAATCTTAACAGCATGAGCCTACTACATGATCAGAAAAGGTAGGTCCGCGAACCATCCAAGGCACATAAGCAATAACCTTCTTATGCCATGGTTCTTTCTCACTTATACTAAGCCACAATTTTGGCACCAACTCATAGGAGGTAGGTGTTAGGCCGCAAAACCAGTCAGAGAAACTTTGTCCTCTCCTTTTGGAGGTTCCTTAACTTCAAGTTGTGCTCCATAGTCGAACCCATTTGGATGGGAAAGGCTTATGGAAAGATATGTGATGGTTCATACATAGTGTCACCAATAACAGCATACAGAGCTCTGAATGGCACTAATAACCAACAACCAAACATGACAATCGACATAACTAGGTTGGACAGCGAGATTAGGCAATGGAAACTTACCAGTACATGTCAGAGATATGACTAAACTACATTCCTTGCAACCTAGTAGGGAACACAACAATCTATTCTTTGGAACATTTAATAAAGAGTATAGATACGATAACAGTTAGAACATTATAAAGAAAACTTCTGAAATGGCATCAAGTGGCTCTCATTATATAAAATTACTGGTTAAAATAGTGACTCTAATTCTAACGGAATTAATTCAAGGTTTAACACATATAAACTGTTTGGTACAGACACAAGGATTGTGAGGGGGGAAAAACAATAAAACCCCCGCGCATTTTAGCAACATTTAGGAAATCCCCTAGCATTTCATTTTAAGCATTATCCCCTGCCCTTTTGCCATTAAATTACTAACTCTGTTAAAATTTAATTGTTTGTTGACAAAAATGCCCTTTATATAAGATAAAATGATCTGAAATGAGTTCTCTCTTCTTCCTCTAATCCCATTGCCCCTAACTCATCTCCATTAGATATGTCATCTTCTCCGTCCACTCCAGTAGAAATAAGATCCTCCCATCCTTCATTTGATACCCACTGGTAGAATATAAATATATTACCCTAACCCTTATCACAACTTTGGAGTTTTGGTACATTGGGAGGAACTTTAGTATGACGGTTGCAGCAATCCACGTTCAATTCCTATCGAGCGCACAATTAAAAGCGAATTATAAAAAAATATAGTATTGTGTAAACCGTCCATGTTTTGGCCCATGAAAATGGCGTTCGATGTGCGTGAGCATGTTAGAATATAAATATATTACTCTCAATCCTCACCACAACTTCGAAGTTTTGGTGTAGTGGCAGGAACTTCAATACCCACTACCGCGCCATCTCGCGATCCCTCTTTCTCCCCCTTCTCATGCTCACAACTCCTCCCCCTTTTTATCTCACATTATTTTCAAGCCCATCTCCCATACCCTCTCTCCCCTCCTCTTTTCATGCCCATACCCCCTACTATCCCTTTTTCTCTCTCATATTTTAAAGATTAGACTACTCTTTAGCCTTTTTATTCACTATTTGGAGAGTTTTTTTGGCTAAAATTTGTATAAAACCTTTCAAATTTTGTAGGTTGACTTTGATTATAAATCCATATGGGAAGTTAAGGAATAAAAGAATCAAATATCGCATGAGAGGACCATTTCATTCTACATGTTTGCTCTTGTTTGATTTAGGTTCAAGAAATAGGTCAAAGTTGAAACCTCCACATGCAAAATTAACAAAGATCCATTTCTATTTCAAAAAAGTAAACCAGTCCCCAATTCAGTTCAATTCAATTAACCAATAAATTATTTTTCCCTAATTGATCATCTCTCTTGTTAAGTGAAAGATCCGTTGTTTTTGAAAGAATTAAAGGAATTAAAGTTGTAATGTTCCCCCTACTCTAAGTTTAGAGGAAAGATGGAGGAATTGGCATGAAAAAAGGAGTGAAAGAAGAGATGAGAAAAAGAAAAGTTTCAAGTATGAAGAGAGGAAAAAAGTTTCAAGTGAAACCATTTGTGAGCCAGAGGAAAGAGAGGGTGGATCTATGGTTTACCGTAGGTGATGTTAAGTTATGGAGCCTAATTATTCCTTGATGATTTGTCGCCTTCCGCGCTGTGGGGGTTGGAAGGGGGCAGAGCCCCCTCCCAAGGACTCGGGGGCGGAGCCCCCCCTCGGGGAATCGATGGAAGAACTCCTGGACCAAAAAATACTTTGAGAAGTGCCTCTTGCATATCCGAGAGTAAGAACAAAGCACTCTTTGGTAAAGAGATTGAACGAGTTCAGAATTTTAGGTTGAAGCAAGATCAGACTCTTACTCCGAAGTAGCAGCTTGGTATTACTCCAGAGAAGCACTCTGAAGCGATAGTGCATAGTAGCACCTTGAAGATGTATAGTGGAGAAGCGATCCAGGCTGAAAGCTTTGTAGCCCATGAAACTTGGAGAACGCATCAAGGGCAGTTTGGTGATTTCATAACTTGCAACTCTATTTTTCTCTGTAAAAGGAAATGTTTCGTCATTAAGATTGGTGTAGATGAAGCGTGCGTATGCCATTGTAAATACAGAGCGGTTGTGAGGTTCTCTCTTCTTCTCATGTAATCTCTCTGATAATATAGTGAATTTGCGTGCGGATCTGTGGTTCTTCTCAATTTGAGTTTTTCACGTAAAATTATGGTATATTTGATTGTGTATTTGATATGTGTCCTTTCTTCTTCCCAATTCGTTCCTTCAACGGGTGAGTTAAGAGGAAAAGGGGGTTTAATGTGGAGGAAGAAGAGAACAGATCTAGGCTTCGTTTATGTTATATAAGAGGGCATTCCATTAACAAATAACTAAATTTTAACAAAGTTAGCAATTCAACGGCGAAAGGGGGAAGTGCTCAAAATGAAATGTTAGAGGGGTTTTCTAAAATTCACTAAAACGTTAGGGGTGTTTTCTTGCTAATACACATATTCTAGAATTACATATCAACGCAAAGGTTTAATACACTCTTTGTTAAAGTTAAGGTTTCAATCACTCAGAACTAGCAACCTAAGGAAGTTTTTGACAGACCTCACTATAACCAGTCCCATTGTTCAAACATCTACTTAGATATAGGTACCTCACCTAATAACTACAAATATATGGTTAAGTAATTGACAAAGAGTTAATGTGAATACTTGAGCTCAGTTATGGCAAATCGTAGCAATGCCAGATAATGGTATAAAGGCATTACAATGAGCAAAACAATCGTTCACAATGAAGCACGAAATAGTAGTGCTTTACCCATGCGTGCTTACCATAGTTTAGTTGTTAGTTTTGCAACAAATTCATCAAACATATTGTTCTAGTGTTGATATAAATTGTTGGAGCACAACCTAATAACTTGAGTCTTTTGGATAGATTAGTTTACTAACATTGTAGAGCACTCAAGAGTAAGAAATTTTGAGTTTAAATCTCACCATAAAAATATTTTTAAAAGTTCATCATGTGTATTGCGTTCCACATGTAAGATAACATGTTTTTTCCCCCTTAAGCGACAATCTTAGAGTGAAATATATTGAGGAGAGTGTTCAAGCCTTCATTAGGAGTAAAAAAGGGCCCTAAATAGCGTGGGGAACCAATTTAACACAAAAACTTAAACAAATAGGTTTTCGCTCCAACTTAAGTTAAGGCCATCAATTTTTCTATTCTTTTTTTTTATGTGGGGGTATATTCGCACATGTCTCAATCATGACTACGAGACTTGCTAACCATCTAGGGAGACTTGCTAACCATCTAGGGATCTCGGCCGTCTATGGGAATCTCATCCGCAAGTAAACCAACCTTGGTCTCAACAAAAGTCTTAACAGTTCTTGAATCTCCATTGTCCATGGTAAACCATCCACAAATTTTCACAATCTATGAGATCAAACCTTTGGTCACCTCCCAACTCACTTATCAGGTTTCACATTAAATCCCGCTCCCCGTAGAGCTACAATCTAACCTGTCAAGCTTCACAGTAAACTCCACTCGCCAATCAGGCTACATGGGCTACAACCTGGAGTTTGATACACAATTACGAAGAGTACTTGGGCCTCACAAGAGTAAGATGGGACTTAAAAGGCTAAAAAGCGGGAACAATTTGATCCAAACTCTTAAGCTGATAGATTTTAGGCTTTTAGCTCTAACTTTCTATATAAGGCAAGTTTTAGGTTTTTATCCTTGTTAAGAATAGTATTACAATTAGAACATAGTACTAGTTGCATTAAGAGTAGGAATTCCCTTATTCTATAATTGTAGTGTCTATATATTCTCGGGCATTGACCTCATCAATAATGCAATGGGTAAATTCTTAAGGAATTAATCCATGCACCAAAATAACAGAGAGAGATAATTAAATTGAAATCACAGCTAGCACAAGCACACAGAACTTATGTGAAAACTCGAAACGGGAAAAACCACAGAGAAAGAGAGGAGAATTTCACTATAACAATGGTGATTACAGGTGGACTTCTCTAGTGCGCTAGGGTTCTGGATTCCGATTGTGATCCCCCTCATCGTTGGGAGAGATCTGTTATTTATACAGGTTATGTCAAATAGATAGGGCTAGTGAGTCCTGCTCGATTTGAATACTTAAAATCCTTATCTCGATGGCGATTGAGTTGAACATCCCAGTTTGAATCGAGATAGGAGAAAGCCCAACACTCTCTGGTAGTATGCGCCTTACTGTAAATAAGAACGAATTGCTCCTGAGGGATAATTGTCCCGTTCGAATGAGGATTGGGCTTAAAGGTGGAGATCTCCTGTAACTGAATCTCTTCTTCTGATTATCTAACCCGCATAGAATTCAAACTGGATAAAGACCTTGAATTAGGTGTTTTGGAGGTGGCCACGCATCGCGCGTCCCTTGAGGCCGAATAGACACGTATCACAATCTCAGGCAGGTCAGAAAGTGACCACTACAAATAACATCCAAAATTCAGTTTTTTTTCTTTCATTCAAACTCACAATTTTTCATTCATTGTGAGCTTAAGGGGGGTGTTAAAGAATAGATCAATATTCAGACTACAATACTAGTTGTATTATGACTAGGAATTTTCTTATGTCATCGTATTGCCTAGATATTCTCGGGCATTGCCCTTGTCAATAATATACTTCATTCAGTTTCTTCAACTTATTTAGGAAGCCCTAACTTTCTACTTAAGGTCCATTTTTCCTCCTATGAAGGCTCTAAGTACTCCCCAACAAAATAAGCATTATTAGTAGTTTTAAAGCTTTTAGTTAAACTAGTAAAGAGTCCAAAGACTCAACAAAATATTTAGATTCTAAAAGACTGATATTTAACATGGTTCCAAGTTCCTAGAAATAAGAAATGTACCAATCATATTGTTTTAGCATTAACACTGCTTGATATGCAGAATTGGCTTGGCCTACAACTCATCCACAACTTTTGATTGAAGTGGTTATTTAACATGGTACAGAGGACTAAGTTTCAAGATATATAGGTCCAAACCTAGTCATTGATAATTTAAGAATATATTTACTTATCCAAGTAATCCTATTTATTGAAAAAGGTCGTGGTCATTTTTCTGTGAGACCTTCCATGTGGCTTGAAGGCCAATCTGAGTGGGAGTTTGACAATTTGACTAGGATGAGATCTTGTGGCACAGACATCAATAATAATACTCATTGTGGTCTAACACGTAGGAAGTGGTGCACTCCACACATACAAGGCAGCTTCTCAGGAAGATTGTAAATTGAATCATAAGATTTTTTTACGTTGTTGTGTGTGGTATTAAAAAATGTTGGATCACAATATATAAGCTTAAGATTTTAATTGGTTACATGGTGTAAGAGTTCCAACGATTAAAAGTCAGGGGTTTAAATCTTGTCGCGTCGCAGATGTTCATAATTGTTTGACTGGCTCAAAGTAGGACATCAAGGTCCAGAAAATTTCTTTGTGATAGAAACTTAGTGTCTAAAGAAGGCTGAAGATCATTGCCAAATCACGTGCAAAACAGAGTATAGGCATGGGAAAATGCTTGCAAGTGTAAAGTCATATCTTTGAGATGTACATTTCTATTATTTAATGCACCTGTTTTTTGATGATCAAGCCTCCATGTTCACAACAAGCAATCGTGTTTTCAAACACGTGTTAAGTATATCATAGTCAAATGTTATTTGCAAGCAAATGTTATTTCCGTGATGTGACAAATATTAATTATATCTAATCCAGAGAGCAAGTTGGTGATACATGTACTAGAGTGTTGCTTGTAAATGTAAGAAATGGGTGCACTTATCTCATCCAAAGGAAACGCTCCCGTCTCCCTCCTTCACACTAATATGGCATATGAATGAAAGGATGTAGTTATGTTGATGGTAAATATGGTTGTTGGTTATTGGTGTCACTCAGAGCTCTTTATGTTGCTATTAAATATTAATACATTGGTGGCAAAAAAACATCATGATCATTATCTTCATATACGAGAGAAGGAATCAGTTAGCCATTAGATTTGCATATGAAACATGAACAGCGGTAGGAACCACAAGTCTTGACTTTTTCTTTCACATCTGTGCTAAGCAACTAATATGCACATTCCAAGTTCCGACTGAAAAAAAACATCTGATATGAAAAAGACTTGCCCATCAAATCACTAAAAATTCACAAAAAAAACAAAGCGCTACACGAGAGAAGAAAAGAACATCCACACCTTCAAATGGATATCCCCAAAGGGCTTCCACTGCTTGATCCCGGCCCGGCCCCGGCCCCGGCAACCCCATTCCCCCAATACCTCTCCCTCCTCACTCCCCTCAGCGAATCATCCCCAATCAGCCTCACCCCACCCCCTCGCACACCGACCCCACCGAGATCTTGGTCCGGCCCGTGCACCTTATAGTAGCTCAGCACCCCGTCCCTCAACACGAACCACCTTGCCCTCCACCCTTTGCCGTAGTTCACCCACTTGTAAAGTATCTCGGCCACCACCGTCTCCACCTCCTCCCTCTTCTCCACCTCGGCCGCCACCTCGGCTGCCGCCACCAAGCTTTTGCTGGAGACGTTTCGCGCCAGATTGGGGCTCTCCAGCCCTAAAGGCTGCCCGCCGCGTCACCGCGGTAGATGGAGGCGGGGACGATGCAGCAGGGCGGGTTCATCAAGATTCCTGATTGATTGTAGATCTGAGGAGAGAGGGGAGATGAGATTGAGGAGAGAGGGGGAGGGAGGAAATTGAGTTGGGAGGTAACGCTGCTGCTGCAGTTACTGTTGGCATTTCAATCGAACAAATAGTCTCATATCACTTAGAGATAGGAATGGCGTAGGCATACAAGGATTTAGGCTAACTCTATCTAAAAGCTAGTTTTTTGAGATGATATCCCGTCCTTAATTGGTAGTCGTGTATAGGTGATGTTTGATGATATCGATCTCAATGACGCAGTAGGTGTAAAAAGTCGCAGTAGGTCGGCCCCTATAAAACTAGTTGGGCTCTCGAGAATTTGACACACATGAGGTGTGCCTTTCTTCTCTTCACGCAGTGTGCAGGGTGTTGGTTTCTGGGATCAATCTGACAACTAATCAATATCACTGAAATATCAACAATCTAATTGGTCAGGTCGATAAATATCAGGTGGGAGATTTTTCGTTCAATAGAACGTTCCTTAATTTAAGAACCACCTTTCAATTTCCTTCCTTGGTTAAACACCAATTAGATTGATATAAATCAGTCTCAATATACTAAATATCAGTATATCCCATGTATAAAAAAATTAATTCACTTATACAGTACTTGGAGTGAGGTACGCTTAAAGCGAATCTCCTTAAGACAATTACGTCCCCCGCACCGGTGCTAACGGGTTACTGGACGCTGGTCTCCCAAGATACAACACTCCTTCACGGTATTTGGATAGCACTACCAAATCACCGCACGGTCGAACCGTAGTTAACCAGTACCTTTACAGGATTTGTTGAAGCAGCGGGACAAAGACAAATTTCGGGAAAATATTTGCCTTTACTTTGGAGGAGCACCCACTGTAGAGGAAGAAGGAAGGTTGAAGAATATTCTTCTTCGGAAGTCCCAGATTCAGACAACAATTTATTAAAGAATCTGTTGAATTTTCTGAGCCCTCTTTCAGAACGAATTTTGCATAATCTCTTTTGGAAGTCGCTTTAGAAACTAAGTTGCAGAATCCCTACTTGCTTTCGGAAACCGTGTTAATGATTCCCACTTCCTGTTTGGAAGTCCCTTCAAGAATGAGAGAGAGAGAGGATCTCCTTCAGAAATCAGAAGGCAGATTGAGTTTTTGTGTATTTTAGAAAGAGAAAACGGAGCGCTATTTATAGCGCTCCGGGAGGGGCAGTTTGGTCTGAACCCATCCAACAGTTGCAACGGTTCGGTCTGAACCGTTGCAACTATTCGGTTCAACCGTCGCAACCGAGCGGGTCCGTTGGCGGTCCGGTTCGGATAGCGGAGCGGGTATGCTCGCAACCCATACCCGTGAGACCCGATTCAAAAAGAATTAGGCCGGGTAGGGAACCCGAACCCAGACCCAAGCCCGGCCCGGCATCGGCCGGCCGCCGCCGCCAGCGGCGGCGCGCGCGGGCATGGTTCTCTCCCAATCGCGCGCGAAAACTCTAAGTACCCAAGGGCACGCCCTTTGTTCTCAATTTTCTCTATTTAAACACTACGAACTTTCATCCCATGGACAATGTGGGACTAAATACCTTTAGCTATTTTTAGTCCCATTTTGGCTTTGAATTAGGCAATCTTTAGACTTGAATATCTCATTCATTCAAAATCGGAATTGAACATGTGAATATACCACGTTCATCCCCAATGGAAGGAGAACACACCAACCATCATCCAATTGATTCGATCAACGAATCTCGCCGTAATTCAATTCAAAGATTCACATATATATTCTTCATATTCCAACAATCCCCCACAATGAATGGGGATTCAAGGAATTGACACACAAGAGACTGACTCTATTGTGAAAGGTACTTTAGAAAAGAAACTGCATCAGGATAGGTGAACTAGGTCTTGAATCTTCCATAGCGAAAGCTTTATCGGACTTACTGGTTAATCAGTGAATCAGGTCTTGAACTGTTAGCCGTTAGTGTAAGCCAAGTCAACAAGCTTCACACAGTGACTTTCCAAATCAACTTTGGTTCTCGATTGTGCCCGTTTTGGCCCTGGACATTCTTGGTTTTAGAGAGTATCTTTAGGGAATAAAACCTCCATAGAAATTCTTAAAGAGCCGACCCAACTCTATACTCACATAGGTGATCGTCCTATTAAGAGTAGTCTACTCTACTCCACTTGTTTAGTAACAAAATATAGGCATCATTAAAAGCGTTAAGCTTATCCTTAATCCACTTGTAGAAAAGCACTTATGTGCACCTTAGGAATGGATTGGAGTCAAGCTCTCAAGTGCTTACTTGCTGAGTCAATCATAACTAATTTTTCCTCTTGAACTTAGTCCGTGGGATCTCCAGTCGCTAAGTGAGGTTTCCATTAAGCTGACTCGGTAAGTTAGGCTTTTAGACTCATTCCCTCGATGCGCAGTTTATACGCTCTCCACTTAAACCTTTAGTAAGCGAATCCGCTAAATTATCTTTTGACGGTACAAAGTCAATAGAGATAATTCCATTTGAGAGCAACTGCTTAACAGTATTATGTCTACGACGAATATGTCTAGACTTACCGTTGTATATAACATTTTGTGCCCTAGATATAGCTGCTTGATTATCGCAGTGTATACATATAGCGGGCATTGGCTTTTATCATAATGGTATATCTTTCAAAAATTATCGAAGCCATTCTGCTTCTTCTCCAGCCTTATCTAAGGTTATGAATTCTGATTCCATAGTGGAACGGGCATACATGTTTGCTTAGAGGATTTTCAAGATACCGCTGCTCCTCCTAGAGTAAATACGTATCCGCTAGTTGATTTTGATTCCTCAGAATCTGCAATCCAATTAGTATCACTGTATCCTTCAAGTACAGGTGGATACTGTCCATATCTCAAGGCATATTCCTTGGTATGTGATACGTAACCCAATACTCGTAGTAAAGCAGTCCAATGTTGATCACTAGGATTACTAGTGTATATGCTTAACTTGCTTACAGTGTAAGCAATATCGGGTCTAGTACAATTCATCAAAGACATTAGACTTCCGATAATCTGAGAATACTCAAACTGACGTATTCCAGTTCCTGTATTCTTATGAAGGTGGACGTATGGGAGAAAAGGATTTGTATTCTCCTTTATCCCATGATCCTTGAATCTTTCTATCATCTTATCCACATAGTGAGATTAAGATAGACTGATTCCATCTGGTGTTCTGGTGATTTTAATTCCTAAAATTACATCAGCAACCCCAGACCCTTCGTCAAAACTGTTGGATAACATTCTTTTAGTGGACTTAATAATTTCAATATTAGTCCCAAGTATCAACATGTCGTCTACATAAAGACAAACAATGATACATGCATTTCCAACTGTTTTAGTGTAAACACACTTATCGCATTCATTGATAGTGAATCCATCTTTGATCATGACAGTATCAAATTTCTTATGTCATTATTTTCGAGCCTGCTTTAGACCGTATAAGGATTTTACCAATTTACACACTTTGTGTTCTTGGCCCTTGACTATAAATCCTTCAGGTGCTCCATATATATTTCTTCATTAATTCACCATTTAAGAATGCAGTCTTGACATCTATTTAATGGATATCTAAGTTATGCAATATTGCAATTGCAATCAATATCCGAATGGATGTTATTCTTGTTACTGGTGAAAAAGTATCGAAATAGTCAAGTCCTTCTTTTTGTCGATAACCCTTGGCTACTAATCTAACCTTGTACTTATCGATAGATCCATCAGATTTTAATTTTCTTTTGAAAATCCATTTACACCCAATGGGTTTACTGCCAGGAGGCAAGTTTACCAATCCCAAGTATGATTACTTAGTATGGATTATATTTCGCTATTTATAGCTTCTTTCCACATTTGTGCTTCTGTGGTTGACATGGCCTCTTTAAATGTTTGAGGCTCGCTTTCAATAGCGTATGCTATGAAATCTGAACCAAAAGATTTTGAGATTCTAGATCTCTGACTTCTTCTTGGTTCAATTTCCGCATTAACAATCGGTTCCTCGGGGCTTTCGTCCCTGAACGCCATCTCATGTGTTCTTTTCCCAGAAGTCTTATCTGTTTCCCGTTTATATGGAAAAATATCTTCAAAGAATACAACATCTCTAGATTCGAAAATCATGTTTACATGAATATCTGGTGTCTCTGATTTATGAACCAGAAATCTGTAGGTACTACTATTCAAGGTATAGCCTATGAATATGCAGTTTATAGTTTTTGCTCCCAGCTTAGTCTTTTAGGTAATGGTGCTAGCAGCTTTGCAAGGCACCCCCACATTTTGAGATAATGGTAGGAAGGTGTCCTTTCATGCCATAACTCGAATGGTAAAAAATCAAGTTTCTTGTGTGGTACTCAATTTAGAATATAATTTGCAGTTAATAGAGCTCCCCCCCACAAGTTCTGTGGAGCTCCAGAACTTACGAGCATGGAGTTGACCATCTCCTTCAAAGTTCTGTTCGTCCGTTCAGCAATTTCATTTTGCTGAAGAGTATATGGTGCTGTTGTTTGATGGATTATACCAAATTTAGCACATAACTCACTAAAATCATTTGATTCATATTCTCCGCCTCTATCGGATTTTAGAATCTTGATATTCTTGTTGAGTTGATTCTCAACTTCGGCTTTATATGTTATAAACATATTTATTGCCTCATCCTTACTGTTTAAAAGATACACATAACAGTATCTTGTACAGTCATCAATAAAAGTAATAAAATACTTTTACCGCCTCTAATTGGCATAAACTTCAAGTCACACACATCCCTATGAATTAGCCCTAAAGTTTCTGTATTTCGATCAATTGAGTTAAATGAATTTTCGCTAACTTGGCCTCACACAAATCTCACACTTGCGAATTTCTTCCAAGTTGAATTTAGGAATATATACTACATTAGACAAGTTCTTTAAAGACTTGTAATTTACATGCCCTAATCTAGCATGCCATAAAATAGGAGACTCAAGCAAATAAACAGAAGATTTTCCTTTATTTATAAGCTTCAGGTACAAATACACAGACTTTTTATCTACCACTGCAACATTGGCTTTAAAAAGTCCATCAACAAGATAACCCTTTCCCACATACATCCCTCCTTAGTAAGTACAAATTTATCTGATTCAAAAACAATTCTAAATCCTTTCTTACTAAGTATTGATCCAGAGATTAAATTCTTACGGATATCTGAAACATGTAGCATATCGTTCAGAGTAAGCTTTTTTCCAGATGTCCACTTCAGGATGACCTGCCTTTTCCTTCAACATTTGAGACGGCTGAGTTTTCCATGAATAGTTGCTCATCTTGCTCTAATTTTTGATATTCAGAGAATAATAATTTCTCAGAGCAAATGTGCCGAGTAGCCTCCGTGTCTACCCACCAATCCTTATTATTGGTTGTCAGATTCACTTCTGACACCACGGCTGAAAGGCTTAGCGACGCATGGTCGGTCAGGTTTGCTTGTGGATGGCTCTTTTTGTTTTTTTGAGACGGCTGTGACATTCATTCGCCTTATGCCCTTCTTTATTGCAGATGTAGCAGGTTCCCTTGAAGCGCATGTTCTTGCCTTCTTGGACCTTGCCTTTGTATCCCTGGGAAGTCTTCTTCCACTTTAAGCCTTTGGAAGTAGACGCTTTCCCCTTTGAGTCTTCGATCACATTGGCTTTGGCTTCATAGGAGTTCTTACTGCTCCTTTTCTCATACTTTCGGTTGTCCTCCTTGATTCGAAGCCTCACGAGATCTTCCAACTTCAGCTCCTTTCGCTTGTGCTTCAGGTAGTTCTTGAAATCTCTCCACACAGGTGGGAGTTTCTCCACGATAGTAGCAACCTGAAAGGTTTCAGGTTGAATCATACCTTCGGCTTCTATCTCGTGCACGATAAGTTGGAACTCTTGCACCTGACTGATTACAGTCTTGCTGTCCACCATTTTGTACTCCAGAAATCGTCCTATGACGAACTTCTTGGTACCAGCATCCTCAGTCTTGTACTTCTTATCAAGACTGGCCCATAACTTCTTTCCCGTTGTGATAGGACTGTAGACATTGTAAAGAGAGTCATCAGTCCATTTAAAACATAATTTCGGCAAAGGAAGTCACCTTGAGTCCATGCATCGACTGCAAGGACTGAGTCCCGATCAGTTCCGGGTTCTGGTGGATCTTCTTGCAGGAATGGCCAGATAAAGAGTGGTCAAGTAGAAAGTAGGCATCAAAGCTTATAGCTGCATATTGGTGCCTTACTAGAGCTATCTTGATTAGTCTCAAATATTTTCTGCAAGTTCAAGCAGAACAGAAGTAAGAAACTTCAATATTTAAATGTCTTAAGATTGTTGGTTTCTGGGATCAATCTGACAACTAATCAATATCACTGAAATATCAACAATCTAATTGGCCAGGTCGATAAATATTAGGTGGGAGGTTTTCCGCTCAATAGAACGTTCCTTAATTTAAGAACCACATTTCAATTTCCTTCCTTAGTTAAACACCAATTAGACTGACATAAACCAGTCTCAATATACAGAATATCAGTATACCCTGTATAAAGAAATTAATTCACTTATACAGTACTTGGAGTGAGGTACGCTTAAAGCGAATCTCCTTAAGACAATTACGTCCCCAGCACCGGTGCTAACGGTTATTGAACGCTGGTCTCCCAAGATACAACACTCCTTCACGGTATTTGGATAGAACTACCAAATTACCTTACGGTCGAACTGTAGTTAACCAGTACCTTCATAGGATTTGTTGAAGCAGCGGGACAAAGACAAATTTCAGGAGAATATTTGATTTTACTTTGGAGGAGCACCCACTGTAGAGGAAGAAGGAAGGTTGAAGAATATTCTTCTTCGGAAGTCCCAGATTCAGACAACAATTCTATTAAAGAATCTGTTGAATTTTCTGAGCCCTCTTTCAGAACGAATTTTACAGAATCTCTTTTGGAAGTCGCTTTGGAAACTGAGTTGCAGAATCCCTACTTGCTTTCGGAAACCGTGTTAATGATTTCCCACTTCATGTTTGGAAGTCCCTTCAAGAATGAGAGAGAGAGAAGATCTCCTTCAGAAATCAGAAGGCAGATTGAGTTTTTGTGTATTTTAGAATGAGAAAACGGAGCGCTATTTATATGGCCCCGAGAGGGGCAGTTTGGTCTGAACCCATCCAACAGTTGTAACGGTTCGGTCTGAACCGTTGCAACTGATCGGTTCAGCTGTCGCAACCGTCCAACCACCGCGACGGTTTATAGACAGCCGTTGGCGGGGCGGTTTGGATCCGAATAGTGGAGTGGGTATGCTCGCAACCCATACCCGTGAGATCCGATTCAAAAAGAACTAGTGTAATGCCCCGATCCGGCGGGTACGGAGACGTTACTGCGACGTATATACACAGGTCAGAAATACCCTCACGTATATACGCTAAGCATCAGTACAGGCAAGAATCAGAGTACGGAAGCACGTGGTGCATTATACATTCTAACATATGAGTACAATTACAAAGTTATCACCAGATGTGACATAATATTACATGAATATTACATCACTTATATGCTCAAATGCGAGAATATAAAGAGATGTACAAATATGAATAGTACAAAAAGAGGCTCTGAGGCATAACAGGAAAACTCTAGAGCCGAACAAAAAGGCCTGAAAGGATGAGGCTTCGGACGTCTGCTAGAGATCCACGCTAATGTTGCGTCACTCTGATCAGCAACTGGGAGAATCCACACGCTCCAAGCTCCAAAATCTGGACATGAGGATCCAGAGGAGTCAGAACTCCCCAGCGAGTGGTGATGCGAAAGCTAGATGGCGAGCATAGGTAAGCACACGTGTATCAATAAATCTGAATCATAAACATGCATTGAAAATCGTGTCGTGGGCACAAGCATGCAGGGGCAAGTAGATATACAGCATATGATATCAAGCAGGGAAGACTCATAGTATGATCAGATAAGAGCAGGAGACAGGCGGGATAGAATACAAGTAGAAGGCAGGATATGAACAGGTATAGTATAATAATCATAAAACGGAAATCCGAAGTAAAATCCGATACAAGCAAACATGGCAAGGCATATTACAGATTCATAGCTGGCATCTTTCATTATTATTATTATTACTCGTCTTACTCTGATGTCTAGATATGTGAACTAGCGTCCCAGCGCACATATATCCACATCTGAGTAAAGCAAGGTTGTTATTGAAAACCAATGGGGGTATCAACGAACAATGTTTAAGGTGGGTCCCGTACATGCTCGGGACTACGGTCCAGGACATTCTATTGCTGGTGTATGGAACCGGCCACAAGTCCTACAGGAGGGTCTTATAGAATGCCCTTATCAAGATGGTACCAGGAAGGAGGGAGCCAGCACTCCCCTCGGTCGCCTGGAGGCCCACAGGTCAGACCAGAAGTTTTAGCTGCACAACATGCCTAGTACCACTGTAAACACGAACATATATTGATAGCCGCAAGTTTCCCCGACCCGATGCAAGTTGTTCCTTTTTATGATTTATTATGTAGTTATCAATTTACGGGAATAGCGGGTGCAAGGCATGATCAGGAGTTCAGGAGTACATGAGTACTATAGATTCAGGTCACTGTATATATAATACAGGATAACAAGTACAAGATTCAAGTCACTGCATGTAATGCAGGATAACAAGTATAGTATTCCCGTAAATGTGATAATCACAGGTCAAGTATTAATATGTTAGGAGGCAGGTGATAAATCATGTCATAATAAGAAGCAAGTGTCAAGTGGTAAGTCGGGTGTCAGGTGATGTCACATCTGTTGACAAGTGATACAGACAGGTGTCAGGTATTAGCATGTAGATGATAGGTATCAAGTAAAAGCATGTCAAGTGTTAACACATCAAGCATGTACTTGGCAAGCGATAGAGTAATAGCTAAGCACAATCAAGCAGAGCTGAGCAAGCTGGAGCGAAGCTAATGTACAACACTAAATGCTATCACGTTTGGCGTGGTTACCGCTCGCAGCGTAGCTAGACGCACGTGTCGCAGTAAGCGTAGGAACGTCATACTATCGCTCATGGGAAAGCCATGCTCACGGGGTAACTACGCTAGAGCGGAGAAAGCGGTAAAGTGTTGACGCTAGGTCCTCCTGCCAGGCGTAGCATAGAGAAAGTCCAGAGGACTTCAAACCTCAAAGGTTGTACCCAGATGTTAGGGTACCTGCAGAGAAGGTATTAGTTCCAGACATAAATACATAAGACAACCAGGTCGATCCAACGAAGCAGGAAAGTCAAGAGGAAAGAGAGAACACTCGCCTAAATCTTAGAAAACACAGTGAAATTCCCGATCTCCAGAATTCAGGTAACCAACGCGTAAGCGCGTTAAAGCGAAAGTGATAGAGAGGAGAAAATCAAGAGAGAGAAAGAGAATGAGAGAGAGGAGAGAGAAAATGAGAGCTAGAGAGAGTACAGGGAGAGAGAGTGTGTACAGGGGGACGCGAGTTTGAGAGTGAGACGCGGGGGTCGCAGACGCGGGGGTCGCGTCGCGTAGATGGCACAAACGCGAGGTTCGAGACCCGCGTTCAAGTTAGGACACGAGAAGAACGCGGACGCGATTGTGGGTTCTGCGTCGCGTTAACACAAGAAGAACACAGACGCGGGCATGAGCTCAGCGTCGTGTTGACACGAGAAGGACACAGACGCGGGCCTGGGCTCCGCGTTGCATCGATACAAGAACGCGAAGGCCGCGTTATAAATGTTAAGAACGCGAAGATTCGCGTTAAGGAATTGCCTAGACGCGGGGGTGAGATCCGCGTCTAGTAATTTACATGAGAAAGAGAGTGACAGAGAGATGAGAGACGCATGGATAGGGAGAGAGAGGGACGCAAGGAACGAGGGAGAGGAGACGCAGAAACGAGTGAGAGGGGACGCAGGTTTTGGGAGGAAAATCAGAGAAGAAAAGAAAAAGGAAAAGGAAAGGAAAGAAAAAGAAAGTACGAAAGAAAGAAAGAAAGAAGGAAAAGAAAGAAAGAAGAAAGGAAAGAAGAGAAGGGAAGGGGGTTTGATGGCTGGCCATGGCCGGTGGTCGCCCGCGGCGGTCGGAGGTGGCCGGAGATGGCCGGAATCCGGTCGCCCAAGCCCAAGCCCAAGCAATCATGGTGGTGCAAGTCTAGCTCATTTGAAAAATTTAGAGTTTTGCAAAAAGGATTTCGGAGAGCGAAGCAATAGCGCATTAGAAAGAGCTCTTCGAGGGGAGGAAGATGGCGTGGTTCGTGGTGGCCAAGATGGAGTATGTGGTGATGGAGATGGTGGAGAAGGTGGTGGTGGAAATGGGTTCATGGTGGAGAAAAGAGAGGAATATGGTGGTATTGTTGTTGTTTGTTGTAGATAGAATGGAGAAGGAGATGGAGGTGAGAATGATGGAGGAGTTGGTGGAGATGGTGGCGGAGTTGGAGGGTGAAATGGTGGAGAATGACGGCCAAAGGAGGGAGCATGGCTGCGTTTTGCTGCCATTAGTTCAGTTGTTTGCTTGAAGAGAAGAAAAGAAAAAATGAAGGAGAGAGAAGAAGAAAAGGGGGGTATATATAAGGAGATTGTTTAGGTTATAATATTGCCATTGGAATACCTTATATATAATGAGACTTGCGTCTCCATGAAACCAGACTTGCATCTAGGCTAAAGAGAGCCAAACGCGAAATTAAAGCCGCGTCCAGCAGAAAACGCGAGAGTCGCGTTAGACAGAAAAGAAAGGAAAACATGGTTGATAAGATTCAGAATTGATCTTGCAAGACAAGCATTAAATGCAGTATGGAGAGCATCCCTGCATTAAATGTTGAACTCAGGTTGGTGAAACTCGCGTCTAGCGAGAAGAGAGAAAAATGGAAAAAGAGAAAAGTAAAATAGCTAGATAAAATTCCGGTATCTGAGAAAATACCGAAAACTCCGGAAAAATCCAAAAAATAAAGTAGCTTGGAAAGCTTTCAAAAAATTCTCAAAAATAATAAATATTATTTAAAGATCTTTGGTGAAATTGGTTTTCAGAAATTCAATCCTATATTCAAAATAAAAATCCTGATGTCAACTGTCAATACCGGTCTATACCGGGTCGACGGATTTTGATAAAATCTGAAAAATCTCAGAAAATTCCTAAAAGGAGAAAATATAATTCTAAGAAGAAATATGAAAGCGGAATTCAGAAATTTAATTCCAATTGTAAACTAAAATTTCTGAAATCAACCAGTGATACTGGCCGACACCAAATCCAGGGGAATTTTGATAAATTTAGAAAATTCTCAGAAAAAGTATTTAGATAGAAAATGTGATTTTAAGAAGTTATAGGAAATCCGCTTTAAAATTTCAACTCCGTTTGTAAATTAAAAATCCGAGAATCGAGCAGCGGTATTGGTCGACCCCGGTTTTGAAGATTTACAACTTAATTCAGGAAAATACAGGAAAATCATGAAAAATTTAGAATATTGAAAAACGATATTTAAAACTGAACTCGGTCAAATCAGGATAGCAGAAAGACCAAATCGAGTTATACCCTAGGATCGGGCCCTGTTCAGGCAAGGGCTGACTCCGAGTTCACGAATCCAGATCCACAGCAAAACGATCATATAAATAATTCATAATACAAAACAAATACTAAAACCAAATCAAAAAATATGATCAAAAATACGAATACGCAACTAAGTACGTATTCCGGGAGCGGGGTGTACAACTAGGTCGGGTAGGGAACCCGAACCCAGACCCGAGCCCGAGCCTGCCGCCAGAGGCGTCACGCGTGAGGGCATGGTTCCCTCCCAATCGCGCGCGAAAACTCCAAGTACCCAAAGGGCACGCCCTTTGTTCTCAATTTTCTCTATTTAAACACTACGAACTTCCATCCCATGGCCAATGTGGACTAAATACCTTTAGCTATTTTTAGTCCCATTTTAGCTTTGAATTAGGCAATCTTTAGACTTGAATATCTCATTCATTCAGAGTCGGAATTGAACATGTGAATATACCACGTTCATCCCCAATGGAAGGAGAACACACTCCAAGCATCATCCAATTGATTCGATCAACGGATCTCACCGTAATTCAATTCAAAGATTCACATATATATTCTTCATATTCCAACACAGGGGAACTCTTTGTTCGAGGGGAATTTGACACACATCGGCTAGACCCAGCCCACATCGGCTAGACAACTTAGTCGGGTTTGTGGGTGATGTTCGACGATGTAGATCCCCTAATGGCGTAAATGCACAATAGGCCTCTGTAAAGTTAGTTGGGCTCTGGAGAAATTTGATAGCGGTGTGCATGATGCAATATGCCCCTGTAAAGCTAGTTAGTCTCTCGAGAAATTTGTTAGTGATGTGCATGACGCTACAATTAGTGCTTGCCCCCCTCCCACGCAGTGAAGAAATTCTATCTCGATAGAGCGTTTGATCTTCTGTTGTGAAGATAGTTGAGCTTGTACTCTTTGTTCGAGGGGAAATTATTGGGATTTATGTCGAACAAATAGTTCTAGATATGGGGATGATCTTAGATATATAAGAATTTGAGCAACTCCACCTATAATGCTTGTCTTTGGGGCGATGCCCCTAAGTCCTTCAGTTTACAGTAGGAAATAAAAAATACATTAATAAATTCGCTGATTGGCGACCAGCGCTCACAGCAGCAGAGGGGGCGGGGGAGAGAGAGGGAGGGTGCGTGGTTACAACGGGCAAGCGGGAGAAAAAAATGTAAGAAAAGGGAGCGGGTGCACTGTGCTTGGGATGAGTGGAGCTGGACACGTGTTGGAGGAGAATGGGGGGATTTTGGAGGAGAAAAGGCTAGGGAGCAGGGATCGGATGGTTGTCTTTTTTTTATTTTCTTTAATTATTTTTTTTGGCTGTTTTCCTTTTTTTTCCCCTTTTTAAAAAACAATTTTACGATTTTTTTTTTTGGTGCGTTACTTGCATGTATTTTAGAAAGAACTCAGCCTAATTTAATAGAAATTGCATAAAAATAAACTTAATTTAGTAAGAATTCCAAAAAAAAAAGTAAGTTCATTGAATTAGAATCTGAATTAACAGGCTTCTGTAAAGATGTGTGCGCATGCATGCAAAAGATGCATGCAGCGCATGCATGTGGACCTGCGCGCGGTGCGTGCGTGCGTGCGTGCGCCCCGTGCGCTGTGGATGGCAAAGTAAAAAAAATAAGTAAATTATTTTGGATTTCATAAACTAATTAATATTATGAGATTATCTAGAATTCAGATATTTAGAGATAAAAATTTTAGTCTAATAAAAAATAGGATTGTTGAGATTGACTTGGGTTTTAGAGCTAGGATAGAATATAGTCTATTAAGATAATTTTTGGGTAGAATTCTAATCAAATAAGGAGACCTAATCCCAATTAATTTCACATTAAGCTAATCGAATTTATTCAGTTTATTAAACCCCACCATTAAGGAAACTCATAGTTTACCATTGCGGTCTAGTCTGATCTATACTCGGTAAGCACTGTGGGCCTGTTTTGCCAACAGAACCTTTGATTAGTCATTACGGGCTCATTCGACCTCTATTTTGGCATGCAAGCAGCCATTTCGAAGATCTTGACAAGCACTACAGTATCATAGGCACTAGGCATGACAAAACAGTAGTTAGTGACATAAAAAATGCACTGAAATTTTGTTTATCATGACAATATGTATCTCTGCATGCTTCCGCTTTATCATTTATTATATCGCTTATATTGTTCAAGCGTGATGAATATTGATGTTTACTATAGTTGATAACACACAAATAAAGATATGTACATGTTCAAATAAAAAATTTATAAAATAGCTTATTTCATTGTGTATGTAGTTCATGCGGACAATAGCCAACCCAGAGGAAGACTATTGTTTGGCCGAATTATGTACGGCGTCAGATACTTGATGTGGATAATTCAAGTGGGAGAACCTTGTAACGCCCCGATCACGGATACGGAGACGTCACTGCGACGTATATACGCAGGTCAAAAGGTGCCCCCACGTATACACGCTAAGCATAAAAGTACAACAAGGATCAGAGTGCACGACAAAGCGTGATTTCCATACATATGCCAACATAAAAGTATAAATACAAAGTTATACAGGATATGATAACCATTACACTATACAAGTGTATTGTTCTCACAACCAAGTCCAAAAAGTAAAGTCTACAACATGTACACAAAATGCTCACTAGGGGGGGAAGATCCCGTGAGTCAAAAGTGAGGAGTCTGGCACGAGGGGTCTGGGACTAATTAGCCTGCTCACTAAGATAGACTTGATCCTCTGTGGATGGCTCCACTTCGATCCAAGCCTCTGAATCTGAACATACAAATCCAAGGGAGTCAGGACCTCCCAACAATGAACAGGCTACAGCCAAATGGCTAAGAAACATGAATAAGGAAAGCGGAACAGTATAATGAATATCGGATAACAAGTAATGAAAGCAATACAAGATAATGATGAAATGGCAATGATCCACAATTAACGACTATTATTATTATTACTTGTCTTACTGTGATATCTAGCTATGTGACCCAGCGTCCCAGCGCACATAGATCCATATCCTAGTAATACAAGGTTGTTATTGGAAACAGCGGGGGTATCAACGAACTATGTTTACAGTGGGTCCCGTGCATGCCCGGGACCACGGTCCAGGGTGTTCCGTTGCTTGATGACGGAACCAGCCGCAAGGCCTATCAGGAGGGACTTATGTATGCCCTTTGTCATGACAGTATTCAGGAATAGGAGCAAGTACTCCCCTCGGTCCCCTGGAGGCCCTCAGGTTAGACCGGAATATGATTGTACAATATACCTAATGCCACTGTAAACACGAACACATATCGATATCCGCATGTTTCCCCCGACCCATATGTAAGTTGGTCCATTTTATACAAAAGTCGAGTGTATCATGCTTGGTTTAAGAGATAGCATGATGAGGGGTGGTATTCACTATTTAACAAGTTATGAAATGAGAAAATACAATAGCATGTCATGAAGTAACAAGTAGTGAGATCTGTCCAGTAACATATCCTGTAATACCAGTTATGAAGCATGAACAAGAATAATATGTCACACATGTATCAATGATAAGATCCAATTTCAGGAAAGAAATCAACTAAGTCAAACAGTCAGAATTAGTCGACTAGATGGAAGGGTAGTCGACTAATAGGGGTCTTAAGTCGACTAATAGTCTGGATGAGTCGACTAAAACTGGGTTCCAGAGAGTTGGAATTCTGTTTCAGGAAAAGTTAGTCGACTATGGTGAAATGTGTAGTCGACTAACAGATACCTAAGTCGACTAATAGTGGGGCTAAGTCGACTAAAACTGTGATACAGAGAGTTGGGATTTACTTCAGGAAAAAGTAGTCGACTAGGTAAAAATAGTAGTCGACTAGTGGTCTCAAGTCGACTAATATCTAGGCTAAGTCGACTGGAGCCGAGAGTTGGTGTTTCTGGTTCAGAAAAAGGTTAGTCGACTAGGGTCAAGAGAATAGTCGACTAGGGGTCTCTAGTCGACTAATATCTAGGCTAAGTCGACTGGAGCCGAGAGTTGGTTGTTTCTGGTTCAGAAAAGGTTAGTCGACTAGGGTCAAGAGAATAGTCGACTAGGGGTCTCTAGTCGACTGGAAATCTGGTCTAGTCGACTAAAACTGTGAAAAAAAAGGTTAAGTTTCAACTAAGGTGGGTTAGTCGACTAGTCCCTAGGTCAAGTCGACTAATCGTGGGAAAAACAGTGACAGAACAGATTTTCTGGTGGTTGTGTTTGATGGTTTAAAAATGTGATTTTGATGTCATATGTGTACAAGATATGAAGGCACAATTACAATGGGAATTTATCAAGTCTTGGTGAGTAAAAATACTCACTAGGATGGTTATGTGAAGCTTATACGAGTTCCGAAAGGTCGTAGTCGACGATATCACCAACTTGATCTTTGGCGATATACGATACGATCCCAAATCCAAGAGTTGTGGTTGCTTGAGAAGGAGATGAAGACCTTGGTGTTGTTTTGGAAGTAGGTGTTGAGTTTGAGATGGAGGAGGAAATGTGAAGGTTAATTTCTTGGTGAAGTGAAGAAAAGAGAAAAGAATTGTAAAGGAAAAGATTATATAGGATTTGGATTTGTAGAGGAGATGTAATTAAGGAATTTGAGAGGGGTTTTGTGTAAAAAGGGGAGGATGAGGTGTCTCCCTTGGCCAATCATGGCCGGCCAAAGAAGAGAGAGAGAGAGAGAAGGGCATTAATGGTAGAAGAGTGTGGAGTTTTGTGGAGTTTGTTGGAAAATTGGAAAAATTGGAATTTTTGGAAATTGGAAATCTTGTGGTTTGTGAAGGAAGGAAAGGAAAATAAGAGAAAGGAAAAAGGAAAAGAATTTATAAAATGAAGATATTTCTTGGTCTCCAAAAATGAAAATATCGGGAACACAGATTCCTGGGTTTAAGTCTAAGATGCGGAAAACATTTCCGAAAATACCGAAATCGTCCGAAATTCAAGTATCTCGGAACGACTCGTAAATTTTACCAAAAATCAATAATAATGTATGAAGACTTATAGTGAAACCCGTTTGAAGAAATACTTTATAGTTTTAAAGCTAAAAATCCCGGAATCAGTTATCTACCGACTCCGTTGGAATTTTCATAAATTCATAAAATTCTCAGAAAAAGTATTTAGATAGAAAACAGGATTCTAAGAAATAAAGCCTAAAGGACTTTCTAGAAATTCCTAACTGTTTGGAAAATAAAAATTCGGGAATCGATCAGTGACACTGGCGACATCATGGTTTTGAAGAAATTCATTTTAATTCAGGAAAAATCCAGAAAATCATATAAAATCTAATATATTAGAAAATGATATTTGAAATTGAAATCGGTCAAATACGGAAAGTAAATCGAAAAATACGATCGAAAAGCTGAATACGCAACTAAGTACGTATTCCGGAAACGGGGTATTACAATCCATCCACCTTACAAAAATTTCGTCCTCGAAATTTCGTAAAGTGAAAGGTAACAAGTAGAGAAGGATAAGATGGAAGATAACAGTAGAGAAGAATAGAAGGAAAGAGTCTTACCAATCAAGATGTGAAGAGTTGAGGGTAACGCTCACGGATAACGTCCTCTCGTTCCCACGTGGCCTCTCCTGGCGCATGTCTGTTCCAAGACACCAACACTAATGGTATAGCCTTATTCTTCAGTGTCTTGACACTCTTATCCAAAATGGCCATCGGCTGCTCTTGATATGATAAGTCCGGCTGTAGTTCCAGTTCGGAATGATCCAGAATATGACTATCATCCTTGACATACTTCCTCAACTGAGACACGTGGAAAATATTGTGCACTCCGTCCAAAGATGGCGGTAATGCCAATCTGTAAGACACATCTCCCACTCGGTCCAAAATCTCGAATGGGCCGATATATCTCGGACTAAGCTTTCCACGAATACCGAACCGGATTACACCTTTGGTAGGTGATATCCTCAAAAACACATGATCTCCAACCCGAATTCCAATGGCCTTCTCTGTGAATCTGCCCAACTCTTCTGCCTACTCTGAGCTGCCCTGAGATGATCTCTGATGATCCTGACTTTCTCTGTTGTCTGAATCAGGATCTCTGGTCCCAATAGTCTTCTCTCACCGACTTCATCCCAACAAATCGGTGATTTACATTTCTTCCATACAGTGCCTCAAATGGTGCCATCTTGATACTTGCCTGATAGCTGTTATTATAAGAAAACTCAGCCAAGTGAAGATGATCTTCCCATGATCCCTTAAACTCAATCATGCAGGCTCTTAGCATATCTTCAAGGATCTGGATAGTCCTTTCAGATTGTCCGTCTGTCTGAGGATGATATGATGTACTGAATTTCAGACGAGTTCCCAGACTCTTGGAGACTTTCCCAGAAATGAGATCTGAATCTGGTGTCTCTATCTGATACAATACTAACAGGAACTCCATGAAGACGAACTATCTCCTTCATGTATTTGTCTGCCAAACCTCTGTTGTCTGACCCACCCTGAATGGTATGAAGTGAGCTGACTTGGTGAGGCGATCAATGATTACCCACACAGCATTATTACCTTTGGACTGCGAGGTAATGCCGTGACAAAATCCATGGTGATGTGCTCCCACTTCCATTCGGGTATCGGTAAAGGTTGTAGAAGTCCGGCTGATCTCTGATGCACTATCTTTATCTGCTGGCACACCAAGCACTTGGCTACATACTGAGCTATCTCCCTTTCATAGCATTCCACCAAAACTGCTTCTTGATGTCCTGATACATCTTGTTCCCCCCGGGTGTATGGAATATGCTGAACTGTGTGCTTCCTCTAAAATCTTCTGTCTGACTTCTCCTTGGGGAACACAAAGTCTGCTACCAAAATATAGAGCACCATCTGGATGAATACAGATATCAGTCTCAATCCAGCCTCTACCTGATCTCGGAATTTCTGTAATCTGGGATCTCCCTTTTGAGCTTCTTTGATCTCATCTATCAATGTTGGCTGAATCTGTAAAGTCATAAACTGTCCTGCCTTCTCAGTTCCTCGAACCAACAGTAAGTCCAATCTGATGAAGTCTTGAATCAACTCCCTCTGCTGAGTGATTTGGACTAGCACTCTATTCTCTGGCATCCTGCTCAGTGCATCTGGAACTGTATTGACCTTACTGGATGATATTGCAAGTCAATATCATAGTCCGCCATAAGTTCAAGCCACCTCCTCTGCCTCATGTTCAACTCTTTCTGTGAGAAGATATACTTGAGGCTCTTGTGATCCGTGTATATCAACACTTTGTCTCCCAGAAGATAATGCCTCCAGATCTTCAAAGCAAATATCACAGCTGCTAGCTCCAAGTCATGAGTTGGGTAATTCCGCTCATGAGTCTTCAGTTGCCTAGATGCATATGCTATAACATGATCATGTTGCATAAGTACACATCCCAGGCCTTTTCCTGATGCATCACTGAATATGACCATCCCTCCTCTCCCTGAGGAGTCTTCAAGATTGGAGCTGAAATGAGCCTCTGCTTCAATTGCTCAAATGCTGCGGTACACTCCTCTGTCCAAATGTACCTTTCCCCTTTCCTGGTGAGCTGGGTTAATGGGGCTGCAATCCTGGAGAAATCTTGGACAAAGCGTCTGTAATATCCAGCTAGTCCAAGAAAACTCTTAATCTCAGTCACCGTCCTTGGAATTGGCCAATCTTTCACCACCTGGACTTTGCTGGGGTCAACTGAAATTCCTTCTGCTGAAACCATGTGTCCAAGGAAGGCTATACTGTCCAACCAGAAATCACACTTGCTCCTCTTAGCATGAAGCTGCTCCTGCTGGAGAGTTTGCAACACAATCCTCAAGTGTTCTGCATGCTCCTGTTGTTCTTTGAATAGATCAGGATGTCATCTATAAAAACAACAACAAACTGATCCAGATAGGGCGAGAACACTCGGTTCATCAAATCCATGAAAACTGCAGGGGCATTAGTGACTCCGAAAGGCATAACTAGAAACTCATAGTGGCCATAACGGGTCCTGAATGCTGTCTTCAGAATATCTTCTTTCTTTACCCTCAGCTGATGGTAACCGACTGTAAATCCAATTTAGAGAATACTCGGGCTCCATGAAGCTGATCAAACAAATCATCAATCCTGGGTAAGGGATACTTGTTCTTGATGGTAACTTTGTTCAATTCTCTATAATCAATACAAAGCCTTTTACCACCATCCTTCTTGTTTGCCGTAATACTGGAGCTCCCCATGGTGAAGTACTTGGCCGAATCAATCCCTTGTCTGAGTATTCCTGCAGTTGCTTCTTCAGAATCTCTAACTCTGTCGGTGCCATCCTGTACGGAGCCTTGGATATAGGAGCTGCTCCAGGAATAGTCTCAATAGAGAACTCAATCACCCTTTCCGGTGGAAGTCCTGAGATCTCAGCAAACACTCCTGGGAATTCATCCCACACCGGTACTCCCTTCTGAACCTCCGAAGTAGTCATCCGAGTCTTTCCCTTGGTAGACTTCACCTCTCCACTAAATTGGAATTCCGGCTGAAGAGGGATCCTGAAATTAATCTTCCTCTCCCTACAGTCAATCACTGCATAGTACTGACTGAGCCAGGTCATGCCTAAGATTACGTCGTACCCTCTGGTGTCTAGTACGAGCTTATCTATGGCCAAGATCTTATCACAAAGTTCTACTGGACAATCAGTACAAACTCTAGAGGATATGACTACCCCATTCCCTGTACTAATCTCCCATTTGTGGTCTAATGATCTAACAGGTATAGAATGCAATGCCCAAAATGATCTGAGATATAACAGTGGGATGCGCCTGAATCGAATAGAGCGAGAACAGGTTTTGAATGAACTCTGATGTTACCTGTTATCACTTCCTCTGAAGCCTCAGCCTCTTCTGCTGTCAGATTGTAAGCCTGACCTCTACCACGCCCTGCTGCAGTCCTGGCTCTCTGGACTGGGCGAACAACATGCTGTGGAGGAAGGGGAAGAGCTCTCCTCATCACTGGTCCTTGGTTCCTCTGTCCAAGTGGCCCTGGAAGTACCCTCTGTCCATTTGGTCCTTGAAGTGTTGGCACAGCTTGACCGGCTACCCCATTCTCCTGTGTGGACATGCTTCTATGGAATGATCTCGGGATCCACACACCAAACATAGTCCATTTGCCCTACGGCAATTTTGCTGAGAATGTCCTGGTTTCTGGCAAAAGTTGCAGATAGGACCTGGTTGAGCCATCTGGTAAGGTGCTGGTCTGAATGGTTGTCTCATCTGGACCTTCGCTGCTCTGTATGGGCCTCCTCTTCCCATTGGTAGAAACGGCCTCTTCATGGCCTGATTCCTCATCTGATTCACTTTCTTCTTCTCAAGCCCACGCTCTACCTCTCGAGCTATGGTGAGAACTTCTGAATAGGTCTTCAGTTGCTGGGGCATTAAGAAAACCTGTATATCCATCTGTAATCCCTGCTGGAATCTGCTTGCCCGCTTCTCCTCATCCGTCACCATATACGGAGCAAAGCGGCTAAGCCTGAGAAATTCCGCGGTATACTCATCCACGGATTTGTTCCACTGCTGGAGTCTGATGAACTGCTCTTCCATGTCTTTCTGAGCAGTGGCAGGGAAGAATCTACTGTAGAAACTCTTGGAGAACGTGTCCCAGGTGACAGGCTTCTCCAATCTGGCCTCCTCAGCTAGCCACCAAGTTCTAGCTATGTCTTTCAGCTGAATCTTGGCGACCTCCACTTGGTTCTCCTTTGGTACTCTGGCTGCATTCAGCAAATCGGTGGTGTCCGTCAGCCATTGCTCAGCATCCAGGGGTTTCTCTTCACCCGTGAATATGGCTGGTTGTAGCCTCCTGAAATCTGAAATATTCCCCGGCCTCTGTTCCTTTGGAGTTGTCAACTCTTGCGGAGAAGTTCCGTCTGTTGCTGCTGGTTCTCCATCATTGTCTGAATGACCCGTAGAATATCCACATTCTCTCCCGTGGGTCCATTCGATGATTGCCCGGAGTGGTTACGTCCCGTCCTTCTCTCCATACTGAGTTGGGAAAAGATAACTGGAATTTGGAAACAAATGGAAGGAGTTTAGGACACAAGGGAAGGAATCAAGAAGGAATCAAGAAGGACTCAATAACTTTGTACATTGTAGTTGGCATTAGCAAATTTCAGTAATTGCTGCTTGATTGTACTTTAGGTTTGAGAGCCTAAGCTCTGATACCAACCTGTAACGCCCCGATCTCACGGATACGGAGACGTCACTGCGACGTATATACGCAGGTCAAAAGGTGCCCCCACGTATACACGCTAAGCATAAAAGTACAACAAGGATCAGAGTGCACGACAAAGCGTGATTTCCATACATATGCCAACATAAAAGTATAAATACAAAGTTATACAGGATATGATAACCATTACACTATACAAGTGTATTGTTCTCACAACCAAGTCCAAAAGTAAAGTCTACAACATGTACACAAAATGCTCACTAGGTGGGGAAGATCCCGTGAGTCAAAAGTGAGGAGTCTGGCACGAGGGGTCTGGGACTAATTAGCCTGCTCACTAAGATAGACTTGATCCTCTGTGGATGGCTCCACTTCGATCCAAGCCTCTGAATCTGAACATACAAATCCAAGGGAGTCAGGACCTCCCAACAATGAACAGGCTACAGCCAAATGGCTAAGAAACATGAATAAGGAAAGCTGGAACAGTATAATGAATATCGGATAACAAGTAATGAAAGCAATACAAGATAATGATGAAATGGCAATGATCCACAATTAACGACTATTATTATTATTACTTGTCTTACTGTGATATCTAGCTATGTGACCCAGCGTCCCAGCGCACATAGATCCATATCCTAGTAATACAAGGTTGTTATTGGAAACAGCGGGGGTATCAACGAACTATGTTTACAGTGGGTCCCGTGCATGCCCGGGACCACGGTCCAGGGTGTTCCGTTGCTTGATGACGGAACCAGCCGCAAGGCCTATCAGGAGGGACTTATGTATGCCCTTTGTCATGACAGTATTCAGGAATAGGGAGCAAGCACTCCCTCGGTCCCCTGGAGGCCCTCAGGTTAGACCGGAATATGATTGTACAATATACCTAATGCCACTGTAAACACGAACACATATCGATATCCGCATGTTTCCCCCGACCCATATGTAAGTTGGTCCATTTTATACAAAAGTCGAGTGTATCATGCTTGGTTTAAGAGATAGCATGATGAGGGGTGGTATTCACTATTTAACAAGTTATGAAATGAGAAAATACAATAGCATGTCATGAAGTAACAAGTAGTGAGATCTGTCCAGTAAATATCCTGTAATACCAGTTATGAAGCATGAACAAGAATAATATGTCACACATGTATCAATGATAAGATCCAATTTCAGGAAAGAAATCAACTAAGTCAAACAGTCAGAATTAGTCGACTAGATGGAAGGGTTAGTCGACTAATAGGGGTCTTAAGTCGACTAATAGTCTGGATGAGTCGACTAAAACTGGGTTCCAGAGAGTTGGAATTCTGTTTCAGGAAAAGTTAGTCGACTATGGTGAAATGTGTAGTCGACTAACAGATACCTAAGTCGACTAATAGTGGGGCTAAGTCGACTAAAACTGTGATACAGAGAGTTGGGATTTACTTCAGGAAAAAGTAGTCGACTAGGTAAAAATAGTAGTCGACTAGTGGTCTCAAGTCGACTAATATCTAGGCTAAGTCGACTGGAGCCGAGAGTTGGTGTTTCTGGTTCAGAAAAAGGTTAGTCGACTAGGGTCAGAGAAAGTCGACTAGGGGTCTCTAGTCGACT